>JAUTBV010139716.1:0-11449 GCA_032361325.1 Lepetodrilus fucensis
TGTGTGTTTGTGTGTGTGTGTGTGTGTGTGTGTGTGTGTGTGTGTGTGTGTGTGTGTGTGTGTGTGTGTGTGTGTGCGTGTTTTCTGGAAATTGACAATGTACTTGACACTGTCAGACATAACGACCCAGGTGTTGACACATAATAATGTCAGTGACACAGACAGCAGAGGGTTACCATCAACAAGATATGTATATATAATAATGTCAATACAGCTAAAACATGTTACAATAAAATATTATAAAATAACAGAAATACAATTAATTGTCAGCAGTATTTCCGTTTTTGAGCTGATATTTGTATGTTCATATATATTTATTGTTATCTTCAAGTTCAACTAAACATGCCAGTAATTTAATATTTAAATTTGTAAAAGTCCGTTTCATCCGAACAAAAATAATTTTAAACGAATATTAATACTACCTGCTGTGAATAGATATACAATACAGAGATTAGATGTATAGTATATAATCCTACTAGTAGAATTGGTCGAAATGTTCAACCTCAAATGTTGAAGAAAATATTAAATATCATATGATGTTAACAATTGAAAAATAAACCCGAAAACAGTAACATTATACATTTAGGCCTAATTCATTTAATTAAATAGAGCGATCGAGTTCAAGTTCCGTTTTGCGGGTGACAAACACAAGCTGAGACAAATTGCTTGCATCGTTTTATTTCTATAATCAATTGAATGTTTTTTATATGGTGTCAACTCTGAGACCAATGTTTGGTGTGGGAAGTCGTTATGTAATGTGACTAGCCGTGAAATGTGTTTGTGTTTTGTAATTATATGCGTTACTTTGTTAGATTTGGTCAACTTTGTAATGAAGACGACTGCTTGTTCTGGACTTCGTGTGGGGTCTGGAGCGACAATAGATTTATACAGTGCAGTCGTTTCCTTATCTAGTTGAGTAATTCATATACGGTGTCTAATTGCTATTATAAGTATGCTGTACTCAGTCTGTGTCCGTTTCTGCAAAGGCGGGGTTTCATATGTTGCATTTCCATAGAGCATGCTGTTTCAGTAATCATATGCCTGTATACTTAATTTAAAACATATATATACGAATCCCTGTTGAAATATTTAGGTATTTTCTCCATGTCACTACATGTCACATGAGGATAACATTTTGTTTTGTATTACTCTAATTTACCATTGTCATCCAATATCAAGTTTATCAGCCCATGACCATTATCATTCATTCATTAGTAGATGTCTAGCAATACGGAATTAAGGGTACTGTATAAGATAACTGATGATCTATGGTACGGTATATACTATCGTACCCTAATAATATTAAGACCTATTCATGCAGTAACGGCCTGGAATACTTTTTTATTTATCAAAACCTAATGCATTATACTAGAGTCTTCTTAAAAAAGCCCACTAATTGTAGGTGCAAAATTACCCGTTGTATTTGTATAGTATATGTTTCATCTGCCAGTATGTTGGTACATGTCTGTGTTGTTCTTTTTGTCATCATTGTCATGCAGACTTTGTTCTAGATATTTTAATGCGCAATTCAGTTCACGGTACAATTCATGGTCGTGTTCCTTGATATCGACTAGTGTTATACAATACGACATGAATGTTAGTGTTATAGTGTGTAAGGTAATGTACATGTAGTAATGAATATGGTTTTAAATGATGTTATGTATGCCGTAAATTTAGTTTTAGAGAAGTTAGTGTATATAATGTTAAACATCCTCCTTGTATTCCACAAATGTCGTACATGTCTTAGTTTCAATAGTTGTGCCTCTGATGTGTGTCAGTAGACCTGATTGAAATACGATATCGAGATGATTAGACTTTATTGTCGACATTATTCCAATAAAGGATTCCACCTTCTGTGGCGAAAGCTTTTAAAAACATTTATTAGGTAGCAATATTTCACTGTTGTGTGGGTTCACTTATTGCAACCAGATGCAAAGTGGTCTCGTGGGGTAACGCAGTGTTATCCTACTGTTAACATTTAGAGTCAGTTTTCTTGACAATTCGTACGTTACGCGTTGAAACCACTATCCAACGCTGTTCCCGAGGACTCCCCACTTCATCGATTGCGTCGACAACGGTGTTATGTATATTTAACCATGAAACACACCAACGAGTTTATTTAACATTAAACGTCATACTCAAATGGTTATTAAATACAATACATTCACAACCTAATGGATATTTGACACGATATATGTTTCCATGTTAACCTATATGCATCGATATTTGATGTGTGTATAGCTTGCAAGGGCAAAGCGATTCAAAGTGATACAGCAGTTAAATGCTTAGACGGCATAACAGGTTAAATTGTATGTGTTCGTAAGTAATTATTTTCTATTGGAAAAATCGGTATAATAGGAAATATCCAAAATTACTATTTTTATTATTTTTACTATATTTTTACTATAATATAGACTGTTGTGAGCGTCTTCAAGTACACATTCAATAACGATAAGAAGTTGAAATCTAGACATATGTTTAGATTGTTGGTCTGTCTTCGTTCATATTGTATATTCCATAATCAAATATACAGTCACAAATAAATAAATAATTAATTATATATTTCTATTTGTTTCAGTTTTCGGGAGGTTGATGAGACATGAAAGCCATGACTGATGTCCAATGCAGGATGATCATATCGTCGCTGATGTAGTATGACGTCTCTGATTGTGATAGTTATTATTAGAGCCAATGTACAAGTACATACTAGACTGTTTTCCACTGAGATACGTTTTCGGAAATGTTTATTTTATGAGAACATGTGTAGATGATACAACGGACCCGAGTCAGAACATTCGTGGTTTGAGGCATTCAATGAACCATGCTTGTAAATGACAAGAGTGAGGCACATGACTCTTCTGTACGACACGGCGTAACTTTTAATGCTGACCGCACAACTATTTCCGTCGCCGATTTTTGTCGGCCAACGGAAAATCGCAAGTGTGAAAATCGCCGACCGATCGCACAATATCCAGCATGTTTTGATATGTTGAGCACCGCACACTAGGCGATCGAAATCAGACGCAAATCGGCGACAGAAATCGCTAGTATGCGGCCGCTATTACTCCAACTTTAGTAATTATTTAGTAATTTTTTTTTTTAGAAATGATGAAATGAGGTTAAGGTTGGAGCTATGCGGTTACCTTAAGAGATACGCCATTTCGTCTAGGAGAACTCGGGAATGGATGTTATTCATAATGAAGGAACAAGAAATTGATAACGTGAGGTTGGCAATGAACCACGAATGGACGAATGAAACAATGAACCAAGAATCTAAGAGTATAAATGAACCGGGAATGTACATGAATCGCGTGAAATAATGAACCAAGAATTTGGCATGTTTGTTAATCCGCCAATGAACAATTTTCCCAATATCCATGTAAAAGTACCTTTTCAGAATAAATGTTCTTTAAACCAAGAATACGTTATAAATAACGCATGTGAGACAATGAACCAAGAATATACATTACGAAGGATCAAGGAATGAACATGACATGAACTAGGCAATGAACATGACGATGCCAGTAAAGCGAGGAACAGGGCACCGAGATCACGAAATGTTAAATGTTTTGAGTACGATTTCATGCTCAAGTTCAGCTTATATATGGGGACTTGTGAACAAAACTTAGAGTTGAGCATGACATCGTACTTATAAAGGTTTCGTAATCTCGGGGCCAGGCATACTAGTACGTAATAAAAGAACAACGAATATTCGTAACATTACCAAACTGCCCCGTGGTATTACTAATGTACATGTATGTTTATTCGGTTAATATTAACCTTTATCTATTTTATACTTATTTTTACTAATCCTGTTCTTCTTCAACCTCCTTTTCCTGATTGTATCATTATCAATATTTTATTCTGTGTCCTAGAATTCCACCGTCACATGAGAAGCATACGGGAGATGATCTCTGATATTATACCTCTAGTAGGTCTTTACCTTCAAATCTTTAACGTACACGTATACAAGTTTCCAGATTTACGTCGCTTTAATCATGTGTTTCTTCTGTATTCATATCTCATTGGCCATAAAAATCATACACCCTATCTGATATCAAATCATAAAGTTCTCTTGTGATCATATGCCAAACAAATAACGTAATTATTATGAAATAGCAAAACAAGATATTCAAGTCAATTCTATTTCCAATTAATTTTACGTCGGTGTGGAGATCTAAGAATATCAAAATATATAGTCGGAGATAGCCTAAAGCGTATAAAAGGCTAATATGAAGGGAGCTTCATATGTCGTCATTAACATATTGCAAAGTGCTATTCAGTTAGATCAAGCGTGTTTTATCTACGTTTATTAGGTTATCAGATACAAATGTCAGCGACAAAACAGTGCGACTGCGACAACGGCGACTGTCTTGGCATGAACAGCGACTTGCCGGAAATTAAACGGACACACCGGTCTCGCCCCCCGTGAGATTCTCGTGATCCTCAAAGAGAATAATGTGCGGCTATATTACAGCAATTGTATACTCTGGTAATTTTAGACGTAAAGAAAAATGCGTATGTCTTTGAACTTGTTCTATTTCATAATGTTAATGAGCAGTAAATAATATAGAAATGTGAGCAGAAACAATACAGAAATATTTTGAGAAATAAAATAGCATTACTATTATTGAGAGAATACTATTTTGGGTGATACCGGTAATACTTTATCGTATTTGTATTACAGATTTGAACTGTCTGTAGTTTAGAAGCTATGTGATAGATGAGTGTATATTTGTTAATCATCGTATTATACGTGTGTCACATATTAGTAGTCGTCTGGAATGAGTAATATAGCGATGTTAGGATTACACATTAGTTGTAATCGAATATATACTTGATATTGTGTGTATTGAATAGATCTGGAATATCACCCAAATCGTCTTTGATAAAGGTAACAATATAATTGGAACATTTGCGAAGTTATAAGATATTTCATATCAAAAGACACGACATTTAAAATCTTGGACTTACATCTTAATATTACAATATATCCCGGAAATTAATCATATATATTTATTATTTATTATGAAATATTGTCAAGTGGTAGGTAACGTTTATAATTAGTATTAGTATTTCTACTCATATTTAATTCTGTCTCATATTTTGTGGTTAATCATTTCGTTTCCATTACTTACGTTGGCTATTTCTTTCACTCTTTAGAAATTACTAAATATTGTGTTCTTGACATGTTCCATGTGAAAATTCTACAATATGCCGGTATCATAAGATGCTACACACTCATGGACTTTCGTGTTAATTTACGCGGCAAAAGCTGTTGCAAGTTTTTCCAATGCTGTTTATGTTTGAATTCAACATTTACTAGAGTGTTAACCGATGACTATTTAGGAACAGAAATTTGTACCTAAATGTACATATATCTCACACTGGCGACGTGTTTGTAAAACCCATATGCCTATTATGTATAGTAGTGTGTATACCCACAAAAATTACTGTTTACATACCCGTAAAATGATAAAATGTTGCATATGCATACGTTGCATACCACCCAAAACAACACCAAAGATATGTCCATTATTTAGTAAACTATGAATTTTCAGAAAAGAAGATGATATCGTGAAATTACACACATTTTGTAAAACGACGGCTATGGGCAACTATTTGTTCCTAAACCTCTTTTATTTAAATGTCGGCTCCTACTCAATGCAGACTGTGATAACCTCAAAATGGAGAAATTAGTGAACAAAAATACGAAAACCACTGTTTCCTGCAGCCTGTGGAGATAGAAGGGTTTATTTGTGTTGGAGATGACCATTGTATGCTTGTTCCAGTTCGCCTCCTCCTCAATTAGAGAGCCCCATTCCCCGCAGCATAGTTGTGCGCCCCTCTTGACGTCAAATGACGTTAATCACCTAAGAATTTCGCAAGTTTTGAGAGCGATTTGCTTTTCGAATCAGGTTGTTTGAGGAGACTGTGAGTGGCCAGTGAGATCCTACACCATGGCTAATCAGCGAAAATCACCCTCATTTGGTTAAATCTCAACTTGATGAATAACGCTTTTCAAATTATGTCTATAGGGGAATGCGGTGCCGAGCTCGGCAGCGCAGTCAATGGCGTGGCATTAGACGTCGTCTTTCCTCACGGGCCACACAATGAGAAAATACGGCCCGCGGGGAATTATGCTGCTTTATCGTGCAAAACTCAAAAATCGGAAGCGAGTATTTATCACGGTCACAATGCCTTTTCCTCTCTCTGGAGGCAATAATTTGTGAATTTGGCGTAAAATGCATGTCCGTTTTATTAAGTATGCCAATCCGCCTTTTCAAGACAAAATCATTATAGAGCATGTACGAGAAACAGATTTGGCAGCATTTGGGACTCTAATAAAGGATTAAATTGTTTGAATCGTAATATGTTTTTTATATATTAATGTTGGATAGTACATAATGTATATGTTGTGTTGATATGTATGTACCCCCAAGGGAAAACCCTGTTCAAGAATTGCACCATTATGACCGATAATAAACACATATTTTCATATCTCGATCGGTCACTGCCGGCATCAAAATACTCTATCCGAATGATAAATGTGAATATTCTCTGTCGCAAAACTGACATGTGTTTATCATGGGATTAGTCTGTCTTTGACAAATATTTCCCAACTGACTGCCATCGACAGAAGAATGGCCACACCAGAAAGGCCAGTATGTCGTGTTATAGCTACAGCGCACGGAGTACGTTCCCCTCTTTGCATTGAACTGGGGTTGCAATCCCGTGTTCAAATGTCACCAACGGAACAGGCCTCTCATGGGGGTCACTAAACGTGATTGATCTCTGATCAAAATGTTGCACTAACCAATCAACTTGATGGGGGATTTACTAAAAGGTGCGACCTTTTCCTCGAACCCCCGTCTTCTATATTGTGCCAGCATCGAAAAGAGGGTAATCCGCAGCCTGGAGCGGGTATGTTTTCCTATGTCCTCATCTGACCGCTGGTCAAGGGAGATGGACATCTTGTGATTAGTTCCGAACACCAATGGTCAGCTTGAGACCGACCATTAATCGTCCGGGGGAATGAGTGGTATAGTTTGACCGCGAGTCCGTTCTGCAGAGTGTCGTATGGTCTGAAGACGTCTTAGATGTGGAAGGGACATGATTAAATATATATTCCCGAAGGCAATCTTAATGTTTCAGAGATGTGTACGCTTAATCCTGGCAATTGATACAATCACAAATACAACCGTACAATTGTTCAAATCAGATAACAGAACAGAACTTTTATTAACTCGAGAACCTCGAAGTACGAATATATACATAATATGGGTCTATAAATTATTACAAAAAGGAATATGGCAATGGCGAACAGGGATTTGCTAGTTAGTTTTTTTGTTTCATAGAATTCAAAAGTACAGACTACGCTGAAATCAATTAATAGTGCAACCAATAAATTAGTTTTACAGACTACTATAAACAGCAAACCATATTTTAAACAATGCATTTCATGCATATACTGTAAGGCTATTGGAGACTGAATATCATTGAACATGCATGCATGCATACAATGATGTATGAAACTACCAAACAACATCGTGATTCTTGTATAGTTTTATATATAATATTGTAACGTGCTCGTATTTCTTCATTGAACAGGGTCTGCTGATAATGGACAAGAGTGAACAGAAGAAAATACGATAGTTTAATTTTACAAAGGAGAGAATTATTTCACGTTTCTATATCTGGGGGAATTGCGGGACTATATTTGATTTAGTTTTATAAATAAGTATCGAAATAGAAACAATAATAACATTCTTTGAAGAAATACTTTGAAGAAGAACAGTAATGACGATATTAATATAATGTGAAACATTTCATGTGCAATGTTTAAGAGTTTTCTGGTTAATATCAGCGGGTATTAATATCAAAGATCACTAACACGACTCTTGGCACCAACGGTGAACAAGAACCTTCGTCTCAAATGTATTTGTCAATCGTGCTTTCATCCGGGCTAGGACCGACTTTATCTTCTCTATATCATAATCCACACAATAATCTGGTCGTAGCCTTTGGCAAAATCCCATAAAAAATATTCTGGAGTCCCTGGTGTCGTGCTCCGAGGGGGAAATTGCCAGCGTGAGCATAGCCTATGGTTGTTAACAGTACCATCATTGTCATATCGGAAAGTGCGGTTTTATTTTCAATATTATCCTAACAAAGGCCTCACATGGATCATAAACGTCTCCGGGCGTGTATTTTCTCTAAACATTAGTCTTTGACAGTGTCCAGGGTAATTCTGGAAGCGGGTAATGTTTCCCCTTCGACAAGCCCTCGGTGTCAATACACGGCCAGAAAATTAATGGACATAAATAAGTTATAAACACGAGAGCGTTCAAAGAACAAATGAGTTGTTGTTTCACGTTTACTATCGGGTTTTGTTAAAACATAATCAGCTGCAAAAACTAAATGCAATTCGTGCGTGGTCGTTTAGTAACTCCTCAAAATAAAACAATCGTCGGAACAAGTTGACCCTGGGTGACTGCGTTGTCACGACGATGTTGACAACGTACAAACCACATCAGAGAATGTCCACTTTGCTGATAAATTACGTGACATTATACAAACAAACGTGGGGCAATTAATGACCTCAATTAAAATCATGGCAATCCTTTCAGATATGTCACCAAATTAGACGTCATAGAGACAACCTTTAGCAATCAGTCAAAATAAATCATTTGGTGGGTGATGATATTTTTTTTTAAATACAATGACGGTTATTTTATGGGTATTGAAATGTTAGATCCTTAGTAAGTGTATTTAATCTAATACAATACGTGTCAACATGTATGTATTTTTTCATGTTACGTTGAGCAGTGATACTGTAGTCAATAAATAGTATATGTGGAAAATTAAACATTAAGAACTCGCAGAGAATATATGTAGGAAGAAATTAAATGAACTTCACAAATGAATAACAGTATTCACCTAAATGGATGACAAGGAGATTATATATTTTCGGATATTTTCTGATGACGGTCGATTATTCCGATATGTTCTGATGACGGTTTATTATTATGATGAAGCTGATACTAATTATTATGATAATTATGATGACGATGACGACACACATTCTCCCTCTCTAGTTTTCACCTCGGAGAAATTACTAGATCCAACCGCTTCCTTTCTTCATTAGTAGGCCACCCTCTCACAGACTGCCAGTGGAATTCGTGCCAGTCGGTCTCTCTGATACTTTGGAAGTAACAGAGATAGGAGGTATATAATGTATGTTCCCAGTGTCCGCCAAAATACATGTATGTCTTAAAGAGGGAGGGGAATGTCTGGGACTTGGAAAGAACACTGAGGCATCAAAGGATTCCCTGATATGACTTCAGAGATGATACACCCTTGAAGTATCTAACTTATGCAATTAATTCGTTGCTGAACGATAAGCTTGCTCTCTTGACGAGCACGTACATCAATATATCGCCCCCGTGGCGGGATGTCGCGTAATGGCTGGCTACTTTGATCGCAGGAACGACTTCCAGACTTAACCTCTGCTTAACTACTGGCAATATTGACACACTTAGAGGTGGGAATGCATTGCTAGGAGGGGAACCGTATCAAAAAGATAACTGGGGCAAAATGCTTTCTCTAACCTGTCAGGAAAACAAGTTTTGCTGTTCAAAAATACCGTGTAAAATGGTCTTAGGGAACACTAAAGATACTTGCGGAAAAGGGTATTTAAAACATATCTTGTTCTATGTGTGTTCTTATTTCATGCGGCTTTCATTTCAAAGATAATATTGTCAACATCTGAATGTAATAGGGTCCGGTGATAAATCTAGTCTGGAAAATGTGGGTACCACAGTGGTACGTAATCACGGGTTTGTTTCTTCTAAGGAATAATGGAAATAATGCATAATATACTATGTATAAAGTATTTATTATTATTTGGTTTTGTCAAAAAGTACATTTCTCAGAAAATAATGTACTAGCGAGGTGTTTAAAGCACACAACACTGTTTAAATTAATTCTCAGTACGATCTTGTTCTGACAAGGGTTTATTAAATTAGAAAAAGTTAAGGACCCGTCGACCGACTGTTTATCTAGCAATCCAGTTACAATACTGTCAATACATAAACTAATTAGTTTGTTCTTTGTGGCTGGTTTTATACGTTGCTTGGAAATCAAAGGCGTAAGGGCTTCTTTAAGCACGCGCGAACTTGTTACAAAGAAGTTGAGGTTCTTGTCCTTAAACATAGTGGTCAGACAACTAGTATTTATCAATGCTGCCAATCAGTGGCATTGGTATAGCACGTGACCCGTGACCTAGGTAATTCACCCAATGGGTCAGTGGGTAACATCTGGCTAATTGGGACCTAAAACAATAGTACGAAGCTGGTGGCATCGCTGGAGTTGCGCGCATGCGTGATGTATAGTCCCGAGTCAAGTGGTGCTGATTCATACAGTAAATGGAACAAATTATGCTTAATTGTTGACCTATTACAATGTAGAAGTGAATGTCAATGCGCAGGTTAACCCTGGAGCAAAATAGGGTAATTTGAGTGCAAAATTATAATGGAAAGGCAAGTGAGTACATCTGTACAGTGGAAACTACCGCGATGTACAAGAGTTGAATATCTCTGAATGTTGTCGTATGAACACTTAGGAGCCTTATATACAAAAGAAAGCTACGATCAAAGTCGCGTAATATTATTATATTTGAACAAAATAACAACTGAATATCAGGCAAAACATTAGACCAATTCACATAGATTAGAAGCCCGCTGGTTCCATTGAAAAGGTTCTATACTCGATTAACTATTACGTGTTACTGTGTATAACAATCATTTATATTAATTAATTTCCTCGCTTATTTTTTATTGGCAAATCTAATTAAAGGTACATTGCACATATTTATCATTGTTGTCCA
Organism: Lepetodrilus fucensis; assembly: GCA_032361325.1. Taxonomy (NCBI): domain Eukaryota; kingdom Metazoa; phylum Mollusca; class Gastropoda; order Lepetellida; family Lepetodrilidae; genus Lepetodrilus; species Lepetodrilus fucensis. The sequence continues at coordinate 10,889 of JAUTBV010139716.1, forward strand.
ATATCGATGTAAATTGCTGGTAATAGACTTGATTTATTTTGTGAGGTTCTGGAAATGTTCCTGGGCCTAAATAGAGGCACTTACTGAGAGTCAATAGTGATTTCTTTCATCAATGTTTGCTTTTGCGTATTGTATTCACTAGAAGGTATTCAAGCTATTAATTTCGTATTAGCAATCTGTCATTCGAGTACAAATATTTTCTGACACCATTTTGTGACTTGTGTCACATGTTTCCTGCACGCAGAGTCAACACGTAACCAGTTTAGGCGAAGATGTTAAACAGTGGTTGAAAATCATGTTAATATTTATAGTAAGATCACATAATCATCATTGATTCTGAATAATTCTATTGCATATGGGTGCCAATGGAAAGGCAGTTGTTTTCCACAATCTATTATATTTTCTATTTCTATCTGGTTTACATTTTTGTCTTTACTCAAAGTCACAAAACAACCTATAAAGAAAAACCTATCGGCACTAGGTGCAATGGCTTGCTTATCGTAAATTCCTTTTGTGTTTGGCAAGTCGGAAAACTCATAGCCATACTCATTTTTAAACCCA
>JAUTBV010139727.1:0-11447 GCA_032361325.1 Lepetodrilus fucensis
AACGTATCCAGGTGACAACAAAATAAATAATCTTCACGTTGTCTTCCCGCTATTCGATTTGAATGGCAAAGGGAGGTTATTGTATTAACTGTACCCAGAAGTCAGTTTCACAATGAGGCTCCCGCAATTACTTTCCACCCCTGTTGCAGGGTTTCCTTTTACTGTTAGTATTGCTGATAGTTGTAATGCTAAATAACGGTACTCTACAGTGTTCGAAATAAAGAAAATAATAATAAGGGGGTCATTCTCCATAGGCCCAATGTTTCAATGGTGGTCAAATCTGTAATTTTCAGCGGGGTTACACATACCTTCAGGGTTAAAAGCTAACTTTAAAACATACTCACCCGAATAATGATATAAATAACAAACCATTAAATTTTCACTCGCCCGTAGAATACCTTTAACATTAGGAGAAATGGATCGGGCCGCCGGGCGAGTGGGAACTTCTATCCCTGTACCTTAACATTGCAGATTTTCAAATGACCCATGGCGCCCGTATTTTCGAACACTGCTCTATAACTGCTCAGATTACATGCTATATGCTATATGCCATGGCAACTTGTTGCAATCTACAGACCATGCAGCAGCAGAACATAATAATGATATAGTCTGGCAGTGATTTATTCTTTTATAATCCTATTAAAGGCATAATAGGCTTGATTTATCCACCCAAAAGTTGTTATTTACTGATGTACCCCCAATAGTTATAAAACAAATAATATTTTTATTAAATAGGGGAACGTTCCGCTATTTATCTTGTCTTTGATGCATCACTTTTCTAAGAAGGCACAAACATTAGAGTTATGTCCCTTTGCATCATATATAGTTGCCGTTGGCCGTATTTTATTTAAACCTGACTCTAAAAGAGTCGCAGAGGGATTGCAGTGAAGATTTGTCAAACACTCAGCGGTGGAAAGCTTTTTGGAAGTACAAACATGATCTTATGTATGTAAAGTGAATGTATTTTGCAGTTATAGCTAAGAACTAGTCCAAAGGTTTAATCATTGGATAAGATGTGAAGTTTAAAAAATATAATTTGCTAGGAAATTGATTTGTATGTGTCTGCGTATCATATAGGCAACTCCGCACATGGAAATAAGTGCACAGCAGAAATGGATGCAGTGGGATAGTATACGACATAAACATTATTTTTATTATTCAGTTCTGCGAATAGAACTGCAAAAAAGTTTATGTCTATCAAGTAAATCCATGAAACTAGAAACTAAATTACATATAATTTAGGTAGGCCTTATTAGAGTGGTAGTGTGCTATGGTGACTTTAAAATTCCCTCCAAACTTTGTTGACACCGCAAATTTCACTGAAAAATTACATTTGAGTCCTATATTACATTCATTTTCACATGTTCACTGTTGGGGGCGATTGCCTCCCTTTGAAATAAGGGCGCATAACTCTTATCATCCGGGACTCTGCCCTCCATGTTGCGCGAAGGACAACACAAGTTGAGCTAAAATGTTGTCCTCATTTGTGGTCAGATCTGGTAAATTATGCCGTGTTATTTTATATTTTAAGCAATAACCAATTGTTTCCATCTAATAGGATATATAGAAATTAGAAAAACTGCTTGGGCACATGCATTTATCTAACATTTGACAACTCGTGTTCCAACCGGCTACCAAAAACTGATAAAAACTTCCGAATATTTCCACGTTTGACAAGAAAGAATTGAATTCAACATTCTGAAGTCACCAATACATAGAATGCTGAATGCAGTATTTGTCCACGTTGCTATTTATGGGAGTATCATCATTGGTCACCTGTTGGTCAGTTCACCAAGACCGATTGTGACCTTGAAAGATAAATGCTGGTCTGCCAAACAGTTTGTGCACACTCTCCTAACCAGCAGTTTAGATTGTGTACTAAAACACCTGCGATTGCACATAAAAACAAATAGATATCAATAAAGTGTGGTCAGATAATGTTGTCCCTGTTTATGGCCTGGTAGTGATAATGTTTCGCTATACTGGCCATAATCTATGAGTATGAAGCCTACAGGAGCAAACTCTGCAACCAACTTTGGTGCAAGAGAAAAGATAAATCTTGACGTTCTCCTTTGTATTGTCTCGCGCAAAGATTGGCCGGACATGATTATGGCAGATTTATGATTTATGCTTGCGGTGAACTCGTATGGGAGAAAATGCAGTGAACTCATAAGAAAACCCACAAGTGAACTTGTATGGAAAACGTACTCATATGGGTGGAAATGCGGTGAACTCGTATGGAAAATAAAAATTGATATACTAGTAATTTCTGGTTTGGAAAAATGTCATTGCCCGACGATTCAGTTGCAAGTGTGGCACAGGCCTAATGTTGTTACAATGATTACAGGTTACATTCAATCTAGATAAATACTTCCTACTTACTACTGTATTTATCTACTTGTTTCATGAAATGTTTATGTTGTCTTGTTAACTTGTGTGGCTTAAATGTGTATTGTATACAGTAATGCTCTGTATATGCAAACCAAATTCCTGGAAAGGTAATAATGGTTTATCTTATGTTATCTTATAACTTAATCAATGTCGTCCCAGAACAGAACAGAATTTGTATTCTCATGATAGTGATATAGAGAACATACAGCATTACACGTTTGATGTATTTCGAAAGTTTATGAATAACGGGCCATAGTCACATTGCATAACATATACCAATTTATAATTAGTGGGATATTTACAAATGTATTCTGGTTATGAATTTAGACATTTTTTAAAGTTCCTTTATCATCTTTAAACAGTCGATAAACTAAAGACATGAGGTTAATAATAATAATAATCTATATTTATCCTTTTTTAATTTGTTTAGGGTATACGACATTACCGTTATTTCCTGTGTATAATGCACACTTTGTACCCCCAAAAAATTACCTCTCACGCTGGGGGGTGTATTATATACAAGTACAAAATTCTATAAAAAAAATAAATCCTGCAGCAACGTTAAACTCCATACATTCACTCATTGTTTAACATGTTTAGTTAATCTTTTAATAAAATTACTGTTAACTGTTTTCATTCTAGGGTTCATCGCCAAGGCTCGGATACCACTGAGGTATGTACTGGTAGTAAGAATAATGCTAGTTTTTAACGCACAATAAGCAGGGGACGGGAGTGTAAATTATTTGCGGATTATCGTTCATGCAGTATGTAAAATTAAATAAAAAGACACAAATAAATGCTTGTGCACATAAATTATGTCCCCCTTGCTGTTGTGTACAGGGCTGTGACTGCACTTCAGACAAGAGAGTCATCCTCCACCAAGGAGATCGAGCGATGGGACAAAGCCAACGACATATTCTACGGACCCGAGAGGGACAAGAAGAACTTCCCCCACCCAGTTATGCCGGAGACCAGCGGTAAAGTCAGGCTGGGATTTATCCCAGATGAGTGGTTCCAGTTCTTCTACCCAAAGACTGGTGTCACAGGTAATTTTTTAAAATGTGTATTTGTGCATTCTGTCGTCTAATAAAAAGTTGTTATGGATGACAGATTTCTGATGTGACATCGAATTATAACTTACTTTCAACTCTTGTCATCTGTAATAACATTCATCACATAAGGGTGAAAGATCCCCACTCTCATTATCTGTAATAAAGTAATTCTGTTTCATTCATCCAAAGTGAATTTGATTATCGGATACCGATTTATTTAACTTTCTTTCTGCTGAGGATTGTTTGAAATAATACTTCATGTTGCACTAAGCAATGGCTTACTCTCCCTACTGGATTAATATTGGGATGTTAGAAATACGTAGCTGGTTAAATACAATACTTGGTTAGGCAAATCAAATGTAAGTAGGTTTTTATAAATATATTTGGCCATTTAATCCTTAAATATCTTTCATTGTTGTTGTTTTATCAATCTCTTTCAAGGCTTGCCATGTAGGCTTCCTTCTCATGATGATTTCTTTTTTAAATGTATTTTATTTTGTACACAAGTTGAAGTCTAGCAGTAATATTACCGGTAATAAACAAATTGGTTTCCATTTACACACAGATTTTGTTTTGTTTATTTAAACAATTACAATCAAAGGATGTTTAAATGTGTGTTGTCTCTTTTCAGGTCCATATATTTTCGGCACTGGCTTGGTTGCCTATTTACTTTCCAAGGAAATCTGGGTTGTCGACCATAACTTTGCTGAAGTCCTAGGTTTTTGGGGAGCATTCATCATATTGGCAAAGAAAATAGGACCACCTGTCGCAAAATACATTGATGAACGAAATGAGGTAAATATGAATTACATTTCAACACAGTTAAAGATATCTTGCAATCAGATTTAATATTATTTTCCTTATTATTTTTTTAGTTGATATATTCTAATTTCACTTTCATGTATTTTCCAGCTTGCTAGGATAGACAATTTTGTGAAGCCTGTTGAGGAAGCCAAGAAGGCATTTCACCAGAAAATTGATGACAGTGAAAAGGCAATCTGGCAAGAAGAGGGACAGAAATATTTGTTTGAGGCCAAGAAGGTTTGTAAATAAGTCGCCAACCATTTGCTTACTCCATAATAATATTCCCAGTTCATTTTAGTTAATTTGCCGTCTGAACTGTGAATTGGAAGGATGGTTGTTATGAATCTGGAAAGTTGCTGATAGTAGATTTCTTAAAACGACTATAAACCCCAATACAAAAATAATTACTAAAATATTACTGATTGTAAGGTATATTTCATTTTTCTGTCGACCGAAATTTAATCTTTCTGGGTGGCGAGGTTCAACTCGTGCAACAGTTCATAAAGAGCAAACAAAAATACGATCAATGTAATTTCATTTCTTTTATTCTTGCAAGAAAAATCATATTATTTCGCACAGTTATACCTGAACATAACTGTTTACAATGGAAACAATCTTTGCTTGGCATGGTCAATATTCACAGAGCATAGCGGTCTTGAACATTACCTCCAGTGATGACATAATTCCTGCCGAAATATATTCAGCACTCAACGTTAAAGTGGGGACAAGGTTAAAGTGGTATTTGCTTTCAATCTGTATGCAATTATTTCAATGCAATGATTGTTTTATTTTCCAGGAGAATGTGGAACTCCAGCTGGAGGCTATCTACAGACAGAGACTGAAGACAGTTTACGACGAGGTCAAGAAGAGGCTGGTACGTTTGAAAAAACATTTATCCCAGTTTTACTACTTTATTATTATTATTTTATTTTTATATCAGTTCAAAAAGTGTCCCTTTCCTGAAATAAAAATTTTCGCTAGAGCTAATCAATGGGAAATGTAATACAAAATAAATGAAAAGTTTACCAGCCCAGTCTTGGTCAAGAAGATGTTTCTGTCAGTCGTGATGAAGGTTGTATGTTTGTCAAGACTTGTGGTTGTCTGTTGTAGGACTACCAGCTGGATATGCAGACGACAAAGAGGACTTTTGAACAGAAACACATGGTCAACTGGATTGTAGACAATGTCAAGAAAAATATCACAGCCAAGCAGGTTAGTCAAAAATACAATGTCAAAATCTTCAAGTTCTGTAGCTATTTTTGAATGGTTTGACAACCTTGTCTTCAGAAATATACATGCCCTCCAACCAAAATGATCTGAGAGACTAATACTGGACCGATAGTAGTAAGGGTGTGAAACAAAGCCAGTAGAAGAGATTGAGGTCATCTAGATTTCTTGAAACAATGCATAAATACTAAGGAAACTGTCTCGCTACCCGACACGTGAGCGCAAAATGATACAGAAAATCCCGAGCAGATGCAAGAATTATGGAACCGGAAGAATAACTCCTGGTCCGCGAGAACAAAGAAAATGTTCACGTTCTTTCGCCTTTTGTTGCGTGGGAGAAATATTCCCACTGCGACGTAAGGCACTAATTCACTCCTTTCCCCTATTGCTACCAGTAGTCAGGTATTCGTCCCGAAGATCACTTCAGTTGGAGAGCACGATAGATAAATGTTCCAACTTTTCGGAATAAACTAAAATTTAATTTAATTTTGACAACACAAAACATTTGATTTATTTCATCCTTCTTTTTTTCTTTGTCACAGGAAAAGGAAAGCATCTCAAAGTGCATAGCTGACTTAAAGGGTCTGGCTGTTTAGTGTTTAGTGTGAGTGTGGCCCAGATGGGTCATTTGTACAAAATATTGGAGGACATTCTACCTAGTTGTATGATATTGACATTGTAGACAATTGTTACATCAACAACAACATGGCGAAATAAATTAATATCTTGCTGTAATTATTGTTGTACATTTTAATTTACATAATTACAAGCAGAATTGATAAATGGTTTTCAAGATTGGTATGCTGGGAATCGAACCAAAGCTGCCTGGATTGTGAGGACAACACTATCAACTTAGCCAAATCTGGTAACGCTCCTGGACCAATGGGTGACACAATTTATGTGGACACTAACCCCTCCAACTATATTGCAAAATAATCATGATTAATCTGAAATTAGGTCATATGAAACTGAACAAATGACAAAGTGTTCAATAAATGTATACTGCAACCATGTGATTTCAAATGACATGTTTATACCGAGTACCTGCTTTCAAGATCATTTCACTCTTAGCACGGCTGGCATATTTGTGTGTGGAATTTCACTGGAGTAGTTGGGAGATAATTTCAACCAATTTTTGTTGATGTTCTGGTAAAATAAGAAAATATCGCACTTTTTCTTCTCCACTATCAAATTATGTCAATTCATTGTTACTGAGTTTAATATTCACATTGTGACATAGAACTACTCAAATACAGTAGACCTCGCATAAACCGGACACTCGCCTATAACGTACTGAATCTGAAGTCCCGTCTAAAGTGGCCCATACACAATCAATGTGAATGACAATAATATTGATACATTATTATGGACGAAATCTTTGTTGATCACCAACAGCATTGTGCAAGTCAAATTTTTGCTTCAATATCACCTACTAACAGTCAACGATATTGTCCATTTTCCATTATTGATCATGTATGGGCCACTTTACGCTAATTACGGCATATGCGTATAACGGACAAAAATAGTCTGTCCCAATGAGTACGTTATATGCGAGGTCTACTGTATTAGTAACTGAAATTTGGCCTTTGATATTTATTACCCGGCCTCTGTAAAGTGAATTACCCCCAAACTACTCTAGGTTAATGCACTCTGAGGTGTGCTCTACAAGCCCCGAGTGTATCAAACCACTGACCTGCCGAATGGCTATGTCATAGAGGTGGTCTGGTATTAGATCTCGTCCAACAATGGAGTGAGTGAATATGGAGTTTGATGTCGCTGCAACAATGGAAGATTCCTTTAGGATATTATGCAGATTGTTGCAATATTACTACTGTATCCATATGCACAAACATAGTTCAACCACATTTTAGGCTAAACTAGGTTTAAGCGAAGAGTTATACTGCTGTCAGTATGCACAAAATCTAACCCTTAAACCACGGATTAACTAAACTACGTCTGTGCATACGGACCCTGATGTATAGAGAGAGAAAATCCAATGGATGACATACCATGATACTATACTCTCCAAACCTAGAAGTGAGTCACTTTGAAGATTTTGTATTGTCAAGTAATCTTGCTCTTATGGTTTGTTCATTTTAAATTGGCGTTGAAAACAGATTCTTTCACTTGCATCATGCCTTGTGCGTTTAGGGCTGAATGTTGCAGTAAACCTGCAAGTACTGGCTGGTAATGACAATAGTAACTGCATTGCCAAGGTAAAGACGACACATTCCTGTCACGATTGTGTCAGAAAGGTAACTTTCATGAACATCGATGCTGGGATACCAGCCAGGGCTTTTGGCTCCAATGTTTTACCATTCTGCTACCACCTGTCTCATGTGAGTAAAGAGTTTTCATTACTGCCAAACAAATACTGTATTTTTGTATTTTTTTTTGTATTGGTGTTTAAAGTCGCTTTCTAGAATCTCACTAATATCACGACTTGTCAGTTTAGGGCAGGAGTAAACCTGTTACTGACAAAACCAAGGATGATAACTGCATTGCCACTCTACAGTCGGTGCATCCTATCAATATCGCGTCAGAAAGGTAACTTTCGCAAACATTGATGCCGGACCACCAGGACAGGATTTGAACCTGGAACTTTTGGCTCCGAAGTCATTACTGCCAAACAAATACTGTACATCACTACTATGTGGGTGGTGTGTACACAATAAAATAACAACATCCAAACTGGCATGGGCTTAAGTTTTAATACATTTAAATATAGTCATATACATAGTTTCAACAAAAACTATCATTTTCATTTAAAAAAAAAAGGTTTTACTTTCTTTGCTATATTGTAATTACAATAACAAGCATGACACTAATAAGGTGCTGATTTATTAATTTGGTTTTCATGAACCAATGTTTATACTTTGTGAATATAAATAAGACATCATCTTGCAAGATCTACAAGCATTCAAACTATAGTAATTAAAAATTAAGAAAAAAATATTTTTTTCTCCTATTTTAAAACCTAAATAAAACAAATCTTCTCTATAGTATAAATACAAAACTAAATACAACATGATGCAATTCTATTGAATATTCAAAACTGTTACTGTAATTACGATGTCAACGGAAACAAAGAAGACATGTCCTGAATACAAACAGAATAATGGATATGTACAGACACAAAAGAGCCTACATCATGTCTTTAAGACGGATTTTTATGGCTTCTGTACAATGAAGGATGGAAGAGACAGTAAGAATAGAAAATAGAGTAGGAATCGAATACAAAAACAAACAAAAATGCAATATGTTTAAAGGGACTTAGAAAACATAAAGGCATGATATTACAACTTTCTACAAAATTATGTTTTATCAAGAAATGGGCACTTCCCCTCAGTTTGATAAATATATACAAAGGGGAATAACTTATGTTGTTCTAGTGGAGGTGAACCATATCGGGGCATTTGATGTGAGCAAGCATAGATTCTTGCAAACATATTAGCAATAAACTAATAACGGACATGTCACACACTATTTGCCCTACCCCACATTCTGTTTCAAGTCCCTTTTAAAAAATGCATTATCAACGTATTTACAAGAGCGATTGCAAAACATGACACTTCAATGATATTTGTGATGTCATGATGACAAGTTAGCTTCAACTGATCACAGTGTTTGCAACATGAATGATGTTGGCAGTGGACATGGCAATCTATTAAATATTCACAGATCACTAAAATTGTATTATAATTATACATGACTTATGTACAGTATTATGTTTATACACAAGACTAACTTCTATTGCTTATAAAGGCATACAATCACAGATATCAATGATCACTTTTAATGAAATTTGAGGCATAAATGCAAAGTAGACAGCAAACCAAATTAAAGCCCGACAGATTTTTGTGGGTGGAATTACTAAAAAATGTTTAGCTCGGCTTTATGAATGCTGCGGGAATCTTTCACCCATTTGCAACGATTAAACGTATATGAAACTGGTATGTCTGGAATCAGATCTGTAGACGCTTAGAAATTCTTCATTGTTAAAAGCTAATGCATATGTCCAAAATGCTACTGGCCCTAATAACAAATTTTAAATAATTGTTGAATAACGCACTTGTTCAAACACATGAAGAGTAGATACGGTAAGTTCAGGTAAAAATTCACTTTACCACTATGTAGATCAACTATCTGTGATTGTACGCATTTAAATTCAAATGGAATTATCATAGCTCACAAACTGTTTATATTTTACGAAAATCGTATTTTTTTTATTTTTTTTAAATAGCACACCATAATTATTTTTATTAATAGACTATACTATACTCCTCAAAACCATTGATAACAATCAACATTTTAGTAAATAAAAATTGGAATATATAATATTCTAATCCGTCTCATGTCTAACCTCAGATTAACTTGAGCCGCCTGGGCTCTCCTGTGAATTAATTGCTTTACGTCACATGGGGAATATTTAACCCACGATACGTGTGTACAAACCTTAAAATAACATTACCTCCAGCCTTGGTCATAGACTCCACCACTGCCACAGTTGGTTTAACCCTCTTCCTGCTGAAGGCAACCATAGGTGCCCTAATGAGCAGTGATTTTGCCTAATCCAGCAGGGAGAGGGTTAAGAGGTATGCTGTTTCATACAGGAGAACCATGACTTCCTCAAAAGATGAAACATTTTATGTAGTTCGGGTTACTTGTCAGTGCATTGAATGTCTTTGGTAGTGATTGTGTGTATGTTTTTTTTCGGGGGGTTTAGAGTCTTGTTTTTTTAAGACTGTATCACTCGTGTTGCGGCATGTCAGTATGTTAGGATGAAACCTTCAATTCATCCGTCGCCTTAACCTTCTCCATGCTGAAGGCAACAAGAGATGCCCTAAAGAGCTGTGCCTAATCTAACAAGGAGGGTTAAGTTGCAGTAAACCCTGTGATCATCAGCCGGTGCTGACAAACCAAGGATAACTGCAGGCGTGGCAACAAACAATTGTGATTTCAGTGGAAAAAAGTTCCCAGTGTACATAAATCGACCCCTGGACAAATAACAGATTCCACAGATTCACTGAAAATTGCCATGCCTGTAACTGACTGGAAGTATAGACAATCACATCCTATGACAACCACACTGGGCAAGTGAGTTATTGTTCTACGTCGCAACCGGAATCTTTCACCCTTAAGTGACAAGACCACCACATTGGAAATGCAACCTTGACGGACACCGACATCACGTATCCCCAGGGGGGAAGTGGCTTCGAACTTGTAACCTTTGGCTTCAAAGTCCAACCATCTACCACTGTGCTGCCACACTGCTTCGTTCAATATGAGCAATTGCGGAAAATATAAATAGCCTACAACCCCACTTTTACCGATCACCACCATGCTGGGGGCAGCCACAGATGTTCTTTACTCTAGAGGGCAGTGTCGGTGCCCAATCCAGCAGGGAGAGGGTTAGGATATGTCAACTAAAAGCACTATGTGTGACACTCTGTCTATGTGAAGCTGTCCACAGTCTGGAGAGACGGATCACAACACTGGCGCAGATGGCTTGTAAAGAGGCGAGTCCCAGATGGCAGAGCTGGTCCGCTTGTTGAAGCGAGGCCTGAGCTTCTTGAACAGTACGTTGAGATCTGGCGGCTCGATGATGCCGAAGATTTTGTTCATCTCTGGAGGATGGTAGTGTTGGTTCACCAAGGCAGCTCGGAGGTTCTTGTCTGCGGAAAGTAAATAATGGAATATAGAGCGTTCCTAGGAGTAATTGCTCCCATATGCTTAGGCTTGTTAGTGAAAAAGATTATTCCTTGTGGCAATCGTTGTAGTCAGTACAGCCAAGAGGTTAAAGGTGAAAGTTATTGTACTAATAGTCCAGTCAATATAGCACTTGACCCTAAACAAATTGCAAGAAATCATTTTTTGATGGTTTTCAAAAGTAGGAAAAAATCGGCCCCCCAGAAAGGGTCTAAATATAACGTCAAAGAAAGATGGCCGCCAGTGTTAAAATACTGCTAAAAT
>JAUTBV010139749.1:0-11445 GCA_032361325.1 Lepetodrilus fucensis
CTCTCTCTCTCTCTCTCTCTCTCTCTCTCTCTCTCTCTCTCTCTCTCTCTCTCTCTCTCTCTCTCTCTCCCCTCCCCTTTCTCTCTCTCACTCTATCTCTCTCTTTCCCTCTCTCTATTTAATGGGTTTTTAAGCACGTAATTATTCAGTTACTTTTCTCTCAATATATTATTTTTTACTTAGAGTTATATCCTTGTTATTGTTAGTCTAACTTCTAAGACCAGACTGGTACAGCCAGTGACTAGATCACGTATCAGTGACATTCCAGACAAGGTCTGTCTTGTCTTTGGCTGGTCTGTCTGTTATTGCCATGGGTAGGAGATAGACTCCATTTAAACCGGTAATGTGTTTTTGTAATGGACCCTATGCCAGTTACATCTCACAGCCCCATTGCAGACAGATTATTTGCCAATAAATCTGCTGTTTTGATGTTTGTGTGGACAATTTTGCAGACCATAAAAAATTGACCAATAGATTTATTTTTCACTCAGTTCGACATTGGTCTGTTCTGGCTTAATGTTTGAATGGACAATTTTGCGGACAATACAAAATTGACCAATAGGTGTGTTTTTTTGTCACTCAATTCTACATTGGTCTGTTCTGGTCTAATGTTTGTATGGACAATTTTGCAGACCATAAACTACTCTCTTTTTTTCGTCTCTCAATTCTACGTTGGTCTGTTCTGGTCTGGACAATTTTGCAGACCATAAACTACTTCTTTTTTCCCCCCGTCTCTCAATTCTACATTGGTCTGTTCTGGCCTATTGCTTGGTTGGCTGTGTCCATTTAATGGCTTGGCAATGGTCATGATTTAATCATGTGTGTGATACATTGTCTTCTGGTTTTCTGTATCTTAATGCCCATCAGCTTTGACCTGGAGGAAAGGGCAATGGTGAACAGTCTGGGACCAATATGTTGGCAGTAAATATAGATAGGAAATGCTGATTTCTGTTTTTGTAGAATACCTACAGTGTCAGAGGGGAGACCTTGTTGTTTTTCTGCTCTATTCCTCGAATGTTTCTGTAACACGATGGATAAACAACTGAGAATGGTCAGTGTTTTTCTCAGAAATCAGTTGTTAGAGTCAAGATTGTGAAAGAGTACGTGACCTTTTCAAATTGCCAGTGTATTTACAATTCTATCCATGAATTTGTGGCTAACAGAGTTTGAAGCATTTAACTCTTCCCATGCTGGAGACAACCAGAGATGCTTTAAAGAGCTGTGTTTGTGCCTAATCCAGCAGGGAGAGGGTTAAGCTTGAGTTTATAGTGCAATAGCTTGGCTTATTATTTGTTAAGTATGTCATGCATGTTCTAATGAGGACAAGAATTCATGATTTTTTTTATGGGAATTGGATCTGTGTGTAGGTTGTGCACTCACTATAACTGTGCATATTACCACAAAATATATAATACAAATTTGACATAAATTCAATCTGCTACAAATCACTAAGTATTCATTCTTTCCAGTTCAGAACGGAAATATTTCAGCTAAGAATGACGACAACGATGTATCATATCCGTTCTTGCGATCGTCGCATCCTGCTACCTCGGAGCAAGGATGCGGGTAAGCTTTTGGAATGATAAACAGAAAGAAGCCACGCGCGTTGCAAGTCTAGACCGCGAAAGATGCTGCATATGTTTTCATGCTGTGGGTATCAGTTTCATGCATACTGGAAACAAAAAACGGCTTGGCTGCAGACAGTGCTAATATTCCTCTGCAGAAGTGAACAAAGCAGCTGTCTAGAGACATGTTTGTGTATACACTGTGCAATAAGAGGTACCGTGTGGTAACGTCATCTGGCTGAGCCTCCCTGCAAGAATCCAGAAGGCCCTTCTGTTAAAGGTACACACCTCCTGGGAAAAGAGGCAGGAATGACTATGAAGACTCTGACAAGAAATATCACGAAGATTGTGTTGGATAAGCAATTTTTATTGACTTCATATGGAAAAGGAAAGATAATCTTATCAGTCCAGCCATAGTTCTCTGCTGAAAATGTCATTGGTACTTTTCTTATAAACAAAGGTTATTTGGAGAAGGTGGTTTAGGTGTTTTCCTTATGTTTACCTGACGTTGTAAGATGCTCTTGTTTTGGGCTCACTAAGTAGAACCGGTGTACCACGTATCTGGTGTTTGTATGAATTCTAAAATCTTATCGTGATGAATGACTGATACTGCCATATCTATATTAGTGTACGTACATGCATATATCCTGTTCATAAACATTAGACTTATGAGGCCAACATTTTCTTGGCTCTCGTGATTAGTCATATTCAGAAAATGTTCAGCAAATAGAAATACTAATTCATTATATTTATTTGTTTGTTGTTACTTTAGTTTTATGTTGAATACCATTTTCTGGAACATTTATAATTTATCTCGCAACGTATGGTTAATGAAACACCACAACAGCCATAAAACGATAATATGTGTACTTACAAGCCATGCCTGATTGAACCATTAGTAATAACTGCATACAGATATTTCATCTGAATGGTATTACATTATTATGCATAGAAGAGTAATATACATTTGTCACTCTTTCCCAGCAATTATTTCCACCTATCCTGAACCAAATGTGTTAATAGTTTCATGTAACATTTTCTACTTAGTCCTTAACTGTTTAAAAACAAATTTGTCGAATTGCCAATTCTTATAACAACGACATGTCTAATAAATCTCTTGCAAGCATTACGGATGTATGCATTTTCACAGCAAATTTTCCAATTACGAAAAACATAATAGCACCATCAATCAACATGCACATTCAGCCATACTGCACATGCACGCTTCTAGTGATGCGAGCAGAACAGAAGCATGAGCAGAGGCACAGGAAGTGAGGTTGCGGAGGAGATAATCAGTGCCATCTAGTGGTGGGAATCTCAGTATACCTGTCCTGCATAGTTCACTCCCTGATGGATTCCGCTGGCATCTGGCGATCCTGCATCCATTAAAATATCCTGTTATCTGCCAGCAGTGATCTGCTAGACAGGTGCAAGTCTGTGTGTAGTTTTGGTCGTTCTGGGGGAATTAGCCATGAAGCGTATGTGGATCGTTCTGAAGGAATTAGTCATGAAGCTTATCTGAACCGTAGACCTGCAGTTAGTGCAATCAAGAGATGAACACAAACATTTTACTTTTGCTGTATAGGTCATTCTGCTTGTATGGAATTATGAGGTCATATGTTTTAATGTACATGTATGTCTTGAGGTTAGTTTGATATTTTAACCAATCACTGGTCTTTTTGGAGTTCCACATAAAATGTGTGAATGAGTTTATTAATAGAGTGACAATACAGTTATCATCCTTGGTCTTGTCAGTATCAGCTGGTACTCTCAGGTTTACTGCAACATTCAGCGCACACTATGGATGTTGCGGGTTTCTTCCTGCCCTAAACTGACAAGTCATGATATTACTGAAAGATTCTAGAAAACGACTCTAAAACCCAATTAAAAAATACATGTAATAATAATAAATCAAAGTGAAAGATCACAGGCCCACAGGACATACAATATATGTAATAAAGTACATATTATACATACATTAAATAATATGATACCTATAGAAATTAAAATGTATATAAGAGGAAATGTCAGTGTGTCCAACTAAGAGAAGGTACAGCTGTATTTAAAATAGCTGAAGTAGAATTTGTAATTGGAATGCCCTTTGTGGGTTTGCATAAGAGGGTTTGACTAAGTCCAATTACAGTCTCTGAGTGTGAAAGTATATCATAAGATATAATTTCTAGTGATTGGTGTTATAGCACAAGCCATTGAGAATCTTCACCCTTTGAGACTATCAATATTGACGTGACTACCAATGACCCTAGTAGCCCCCCTGACACGTGCCCTGTCCAGTTCAGTTACTGTTAAAACACCCCAGAAATCTAGACCTGCTTCACTGTTGATGGTAGATCTCTTGAATAGGTCCAACTACACTAATCATAGTTTCAGTGGAAGTAAGTCAATTCTATTGGTATATGAAAGGAACCATTGAAAACCCATTAGTGCTTATTACTCAGAAATCCAGACTTGCGTCACTGTCCGTGGGAAATCTCTTAAAGGTCTATTTTAACTCTCTCTCCATGCTGAAGGCAAGTGAAGATTCCATAAAGATCTGTGCCTATGCCTAATTCAGCAGGGTGAGGGTTAATTGAAAAATATGTATGTGACAGACTGAGGTTTGTTAAACATTCTACTTCAAATATGTACCCATGCCTGTTTGATTGAGAATTTAAGGTTTATGATAGACTCTAACAGTCTTCTTCAAATATCTACCCATACCTATTTGATTGAGAATTTATGGTTTATGATGGAACCATGGGTTTGTTAAACATTCTCCTTTAAATATCTACCCATACCTTATTGATTGAAAAGTTAAGGCTAATGACTTATGGGTTTCCATACATTCTTCTTGATATACCCTATTGATATAAGACTTATGACAGGGTTTGCTAGCAGTCCTTCTTCAAGTATCAGGCAGGACCCTTATTTGGTATTCAAGCAAAGATGTTTGCCCCAGGGACAATCCACTTCATCAAGTGGCTTCCTCTGACAGAAGAGCTGTCAATAAAAGTGGACAATGACACACTTTCTCCGGACTTAGTGGAAGTGGGAGGTAGCTGAAAATGCCCACAGATTGTCCCCCACATCTACGTGATGGAATTGACCCTAATTGGCCCCAGATTAGATCCCCCCTGGACCAGAGTGTATGGATGTCTATGTATACTGCTGGAGCTAACTACGTCTACCACCTTCAGATAATAATTGTCATAGACCGGTATGTTTGTTCAGAGATAGCCAGCAGATAGTCATGGTGTTGTAGTACAGTAGATTATGGTACATGGGGCCAGGATGTCTGGTATGTTCTGAAGTTCCTGTTCCACTGGTACACTGACATTGGTCTGTATCTATCATCTGGATATTGTTGGACTTAACTAGGGTAATGACATAAATAACAATCGCTCACGATCAAGAACAAGATTTAGAAATGGGAATTTTGTTCTGAATAAAATATCCTTACTATTTCTAATTAGCAACTCCTTTGAATACTTTTCCCAAGGATATTGGCCTACATTCTAACCTTTTCCCTCTAGATGTAACATTAATAACTACAGATGCCCTATATATATATTACACTAGTTATGAGCATTCAACCAGCATCAGAGAGCGTTGGTCAGCGCACCAGGGATACTCCATCCTCATGGAACCTATAGAAAAAAATCCATAGAAAAATCCATCATTGATCAAGCAGTGACCTTGGTGGGATCCAGCACACATCTTCATCGTGTTATTCTTGTTTGTCCTTCGCCTGCAAATGACGTCCACTAACACACTGGACGCTGGTCATTTCCACCGATAATTGAACTTGTAGACACGACAGAGATGACTTTAGTGTATTAATTGTGGCTTATCCTTTTCATTCCCCGATGTAGTCTAATGGCCGATCTTCTGGCCTTGACAGGTGTCTTGGGTGAACAGAGGAATGTATTATAAACAATGCCAGGGGAATTTACATAAATAGATTTAACCTGGTTGAAATCATGTAAAGAAACATAATTTTGAGGAATGTAAAAATATATTTTACAGCTTTGTCTTGAAGTGGTATTCACAGAAGTAATCTTGCAATTCCATTAACTACTAAGGCAATTTCATGACCTCACCTGCTACACTTTCTTTGTATACGTGTGAGCCATGAAACATTTTCCATCAGCATCTAGCCAACCTCGGCTTAATGAATTATGCTCTTAATGACTTTGACATTGTCTGACAGGGGAATACAAATGGGAAACGAAAACGCCCCAGGAACTGCTCTTGTAGGAACTCTAGCAGCAACAGCAGCAGTAGTAGTAGTAGCAGTAGCAGTAGCAGTAGCAGTAGCAGTAGCAGTAGCAGTAGCAGTAGCAGCAGCAGTAGTAGTAGCAGTAGTAGCAGCAGCAATGTTTGCACTCCAAGACACCATGTTCTTGTAGTAATAGCAGCAGCAGCAGCAGCAACATTGTTGGAAAATATGGGTGTTTACCACCGACCCCAGTATAGTTGTTGTGAATATTCCAGAGAGCCAGCCTCCGTGTAACAGTTATCAGGAGTAATCTAGTAAATGGAGAAGCCAGGTAGTTTTAATGCTGGTTGCAGGCACGTGTCAGCGGGATAATGGAAGGTTGTCGTGACGAGCTTCATGCATTTCAGATAGGTGCAGCTATATTTCCTGTGAAGCTCTTATCTCATTCGTTTAGAGTGCACATGCTACGAATTGAAAAAGGAGAACAAATATGCAATCAAAAATCAAAAATACAAATTTTATTTTTATAATTCAATTTCTTGTTTGAAATGTTCTATGAATTTTCTCTCTTTACTAGTAGAAATTTTGAATATGCTGATGAAATATGTTATTCCGTTTTTATTGTGTAGTCAATGTTTATCTGGAATTATTCACCATAAAATGGTTTATTCATTAATCTATCATGTTCACATAATTCATATTTATAACCATCACATTTCTTGGGGAATCATAATGGCTTAGTTGACATTTACTCAACCATGTTAATTATTTAATCGACATTTGGCGAAACTGAATGTTAGAAGCTGATGACTCAAAAAGGGGGAGGTAACTGATGACATTTGGTGATGATACAGGATTATCAGATCTGGAGTATACGACTGTCTGCATGTTTGTAATAGGTTCTGACACACTTGCAACACAATGTATTTAGGTAACTGGGGAAAAGACTAAACAGCTGCCTCTTTGTTTGCTAAACATGGACTCTGTTTGGTATGTTAGAGGAGTGCACACACTTTCCAAGACGTATAGTTAAAGACGTATAGTTAAAGATGCAAGCAGTTGCGTAGATGTCAGTGTATATTACTCCAGACTTCCTACCGTGATTGGTGTCTCAGATAACAACATACGTCTTTCAATTTTCTTGCTTTTCAAAGGTTTCTGATATGAAACTTGACGTCTATATGCAGTCAGATTTCAAAATTGAGGTGTTTTTTAACTCCATAATCACTCTTTTCAAAATAGAAGTTTCACAGAATGTGGGGTTTTTTTCACGTAAAAGGAATTAAATATTTTCTTAGAAAATAGTAAGTTTTGTTGCTTTAGTGTTGATGTTATTTGAAGTGAAATTGAAATTTCCATGTATCTTCATTTAAATCTATTCATATACCAGTAATCTGGGTATCAATTTTAAGATAGGACACAAAGTCAATTTAATGTTGAAATCAGCCAAGGAGTAGAGTGCTTTTTTTAACCAATCCATTTTGGTCCAAAAAAGTTGATTTCCTTCTCTCTCTAACAGCTGTATTACCATAGTTGTTGACTTCCATCCAGAACCAAGCCTCCAATTTAACCAACAATGCACAGTGTTCCAAATTGCTTCCCAAAATTGACTGTCGTAATGCCAAAGGCCTTTATTTACAAATTAAAGACATCAATATCTAAAACTGTATTGATCGTGATGAAGAACCAACCGGCGACCATTCCATCTCTGCTGTGTAAAACTGCGGTGTGTTTTGATGCACGAAGGCTATCAGAGGAGATGCCTGTTTTCCGGGGAATCCCAGGGGATAAGTCTGTTTTCCTGGGAATCCCAGGGGAGCTACCCACACCTGTAATTTGGCCACACAATTTGCAACTCTGATGGTGGAAATTCTTCCTGAGATGGAAATTTATGGCCGTGTGTTGGCAGTAACTCCTCCCCTCAGCACAAGATTAACGTGAAAACCAGGGGGAGATTACCCAGAGAGGTCTGTTACAATTTTCTGTTGCGGAGAGGGAAAAAAACGACAGCTACTTTTCATTATCCTGCAGTATTGATCTGATGAAATGACCTCAGTTATCTGAGAGGACACTATCATTTACTTCCTCTGTGACTCCACGAGAGACAAATAAATCATTTTACGAACATCCATCAAGGCTGGTACTCTACAGTCATTTATTTGATGCGAAAATTGACGTTCTGTATGGATAATGTTGACTGACTTCAATATTGAAGACTGTTTTGTTTATATTGAAGAATACATTTATCAGAAAATGATATCAATATTTTCATTGCATTTACGAAAGTATACATTGA
This sequence comes from Lepetodrilus fucensis, assembly GCA_032361325.1. Lineage (NCBI taxonomy): Eukaryota > Metazoa > Mollusca > Gastropoda > Lepetellida > Lepetodrilidae > Lepetodrilus > Lepetodrilus fucensis. The sequence goes on from JAUTBV010139749.1 coordinate 8,078, forward strand.
AAATAATGATAATAATAGTACTAATTATAATATGGTAAGCATATTTAGAAAGTGTCTAACCCAAAATATGTGTAAATTGTAAATCAATATGTAGAATACTCAATGCACAATACATTTACAAGTGAACTGTAAAATATTTTATTGTTTTGAAAGAGCTGGGTGTATACCCAACTCTACTTTAGCAGTTTGGTGGACATGTTTTATATGTACAAATTTGATTTATGGAACCATACATTGTAAGCTCAATGTTCAACCAGTTGGATACAGTAACCATAAATCTCTTGTTAATTTATATATTTAACACTAATCCAGATGGCCACCTGTATTTTATAGACAATGTTTATACCTTAAAATCCTAACTTACTGTCACGGTTGGGTGGAAAATTCCTGCTGTTATATGACAAAACAATAAGTCACTCCTACAATATCACTCTAACAAATAAAAGTGAAATAATCTTGAAAGCTGCTCTAAGCCTTAATTTAAAAATATATATTTATTAATGTAGAAAATCTTGTTAGATAAATCTTTGGAAAAGGGGATCTAATTGTTCTTGATCCACCAATTTATGGTCTCTTTGTCTGTTCAATTAAAAAGTAGAATTTCTAATTGTTCTACTGATAAAGCACTTGAACCATGTCCTGTTAATATTTCAACAGTGATATAAAATTTTACATCAAAGTGAAAAACTGTGTTTCATTTACAAATACAAATGCACTTATACCATGCTCCTGTATATTGATGTTTGTTCATCAATAGGTTTCTCCCTTTGATGTTTATTAGAAAGATTGATTTGCATCTGTATACTGTGACTTTGGTATATATGCACTGATATTGACAAACCTTTTGATCTATTGTGCTTATTGTTATTACAATGATCTGGATGATGCACATGAAATATATAGAGTACATAATGATTGATTATCCCAATAATTAAAGTAAAATGTCAAATTGTGATAAAAAAGGTTCTGATATATACGCTAAATTTCCCGACAGATTTAAGATAAATGTATATAAGATGTTTATGAAATATTGTTAATGTTGTGCAATATTAATCAAATATTATCTGAAGTCTGATAGCTCTACACTTGCTGATTATCCATGATACCTACTTCTAGTGCATGACATTAACTTCTGACATTTTTAGTATATTGACACAAAACAGCTGATACTGGAAAGCTGTAATTCAATAAACATATTCATATTTCTACCTATGTCATATGCAGTCACAGAATACTTGTCACATATCAATTAATGCCCATATAGATGTCAATATCAGTACATTGTGTTGTCATTAGGAGCATATATCAGTGTCAAATTCCATTCCATTCTGAAGTAACCTAGAAGAAATATGTGTTATATATGTGCATTGTTTGTCTGTTTTCACTATGGTTATGTACCTAGTCAGGTAACACTGTTTTATTTGTGGCTGTTTTATTTGCGCCAAGCCACGGCGTGACGGATCATGCAGTTTGACGCGGAATACCGTGGTAATATATGCTTCAGTTTTTCGACACAACATACAGTACAGACCTGGGTATTCTTGAGATGCACGAGATAATTGGTGAAATGTACAAGGCAATTGACGGGAGGTGTAGTTGTAATTTAACCATTGGAAGCCGACACTTCCCAGATGTACCAGTAAATGGATGTTTTATGTAAAACAGACACCAGATCCCCATAGCAAGAGTCCGTACCTCCTCCACAGTTTAGCCATTTATCTCAGGACTATTATTCAAAGCCATACTCAGCGATAATTTAGACCCCCGACAGGAATTTTGTTAACTTTTCTTTACATATTGCTACCTGGTATCTTTTTTAGCATTGAATACAATTCTGAAACTTTAGCCTTCTTTTTTACTCATTTCCTATTAAATAAAGTGCCTCTGCTATTGCAGGGATATTATATTTCACATTACCATATATTACAACATTTTCCTCATTACTTGTTTCTTTTGAAATAACCATAACCACAGCTCTTGTGTATAGTAGGGCATCTACTGTTGCCTTTAGCAAGGAGAGGGTTAAATACTATTTCTTTCTGAAGTTTCTGATTTGTTGCTTAGAAATCCGTCTCATCTGTTGACAGTGAGTTTGAACCAATCTGTACCATTTTACTTAAAGTCATATCTGAATTATTTTTTTTAATGTAATTACTATTATACCTGAAGTAATAATAATACAAAAAAATAACGGCATATAATGCCATTTTATTAGCAACTTTGGTCCCAATTTCTCAAAACAAACTTGAGTTTAAGATTGTCCACAACTGAGATTTCTTCCATTGAATTGGTGCTGTAACGAGTAAAAACTGAAACCTAGCTGAAATTTTACTCGTTACAGCACTGAGTAAATAGGAGAAATCAAGTTTGTTTAGAGAATTAGGGTCAGAAGATACTTGCATTTATTGTGCAGAACATCGGCAGACATCAAGACTCAGATTCTTACACACAACGATAAACAATACGCAGCTCACAGAACCATGTCTAGGCTCCATATATTACCATGATGACATCCTCACCCTCTCACAAGAGTATTTTCCTCAGCTGAGATTTCTGCCATTGACTCAAAAGTAGCTGAAATTTTACTCAACAGCAATGAATACATCAGAGAAATCTCAGCTAAGCAAATTCTCGGACAAGTTTGTTTCAAGAAATCGGTGCCAGAATTCACATGCATGTATCATGCAGCACATCGGCAGACATAAAAACACAGATTCCGATATACAACATGATAAACGATACGCAGCTCACAGAACCATGTCTAGGCTCCGTATCCATTATGACACCCTCACCCTCTCACAAGAAGCCAGACACTGGTATACAGCACTGTTTAGACCGTGAACCGCCATCAAACTCATCACTGCCATCTGCAACAGTTATCTAATCGTGGAATGTAACTGCAAGTAAGCACAACCCTCGTAGGTTCCCCCAAGGGGAGACCGAAATAGAAAAATCAACTCATGTAGGTGAGGAAGTTGTCTCCCCATAGAGACAGGTTGAAGTGCATGCTTGAAATCGTGTTTTTATCGTCTTGCAGACATGCAGATATTGGAAAAAGCTCTGCTTGATACCTGCCTATCTTTCTTGTCATATTCTAGAGATTAATCTCCTCCACAAATTATATGGGGATTGATTTTTGTTTGTTTTTTTACTGTTTTTTATACGAATTGTAATGGTATACTAATATTGTTTTTCATATTTTCTAGATATTAATCCTCTCCCTGCTCTATTGAGCAGTGATTTTGCTTATCAGGCAGTTTTATGCTTCTAATAAATCCTGACTCCTTCAGGCTACTGTAAATCATGAAATTAATGTGAGCAGAATATTAATGCGAAAAATGCGACCGCCGTATTGTTGCATTTAATTG
>JAUTBV010139771.1:0-11439 GCA_032361325.1 Lepetodrilus fucensis
CTCGCACAATATCAGTTTTACCAACTCGTTCAATAAATTCAGTATTAAATGACCACTCATGTTAGATCCTCTATTTAGATATAAAAATATAATTAATAAATTGTCACGAAATATTAATTTAGTGGATTTAACTGGAAAATAACAGTGAAATTCTGAATAAAATGGACAACTTTTGTAATGTATAATTTCTTTTGGTGTTCATAGGTACGACCCCCACCATCATCCCAACCTTGAACATCACCTCCAATGACTGTCTGACCAAGCCTTCTCATGTGCTGACGCTGGACCACTCTCACAACGTGGACCTGTACGCAGCCAACATGGCGGACTACAGATCCAGTGTTAGTTCACCCACAGAGAACAGCAGTGCCCCTCTGCTAGGTAATGGCGTCGTCAGGAACGGCGAGATCCCCAACTATAGCCAGAACCACAGGACCTGGTACCAGGACCGCAGCGTGTCCGGGTCCACGACGGAAACCGTTTTGCCTATCACCCCCGGGGACTCTGAACCCCCCCCGCCCCCCAAGTCTAACAACATCACCATGGCCATCAACAACGTGATCCTGCAGCCACACCAGGGTCGTAACCCCACCGTGGCAAGGAATACACACAAGCGTAGCGACGAGGAACTGGCTGTGTCTGGGAACACGCTGCTAGGCCCTGGAGTCGAGGCGTGCGATGTGGAGCAGGTTAACGAGAACACGTTCGACTCGGTCGGGGACAACCTGGAGACGTCACTGGTGCAGAACGACGCTCTGAATCAGCACCGGAACCCGCCGATTCCGTACCTCCAGAACCAGGTGCAGGTGCCCGTAGTAAGACCCAAGGTCGCCAATGTGCCCGGGAATGGAGTCCCGTACAAACATCTCAACGAGGGCAAATCTCTGCGGGAGAAGCTCGGCAAACTGATAAAGCCGAGTTCGTGGAATTTGTTTGGACTAAAGAGCGGCTCGCGTAACCACAGTTGTTCTGATCTGGAGCAGGACCGCAGCCATTCTAATGTGAACACGAGCGAGGAGAGCTCTAGTCTGCTGAATGAAGCCAGCACGTTGCCTAAGACTGTGGTGCAGCCCGTGCACACGGAGGTGCGTCTGCAGAATGGTCACGCTTGTGTGCGCCCCAGCAACCTGGCTCTCCAGGAGTTCCCGCGGGAACACGGGCACAGCGAGTCGTCGGAATCATCCGAGGACAGGTATCCGGAAAACCGGCTCGGAATCGCGGAAGTGGGCGTGGCCAAACTTAAGAACTCCAACGTGGGTCAGCAGTCGGTGGTGAGACTGTGTCAGTCTAGGAGCACCTCGGACCTCAGTCCCGCGCACAGTGCTAAGCATGGCTGGCAGGAGACCAAGCTAACAGACTTCTCGGACAGGTGTAATAAACGGAGGCCCGCATCGCTTTCGTTAAAGGGACACAACTATGCGACCCAGCCGTTTCCGTTCACTAACGGATCCACCGGAATGGGGAGCTCTGCGCCCAATGTCGCCCTCAAACCGCCGGACGAAAGCTCGGACCCGAGCGAGAAAATCAAGAGACGTGTGAAAACGCCAGTGAATGTGAAGAAGGGTCGGTTGTCCCTGTACGACGACAGGCTGATGAGTCACGGCGTCAACACGTGTGTGCAGAAGAACAACAACCACGGCCTGAAGAAGACGAGTCTCAGTCTGCACCAGCTGAAGCAGCCGGACATTGTCGAGGTCACAGCGACACGGCCACAGTTGGTGTAGCAGGATTGCCTCCCTTAGTGATATGGGGATTAACTCCCTTTAGCTTTGATATTTCATGTTCTTGTTTAAAAAAAGGGAAGGGATATTTTGCAATGGGTTATTTCTGCCAAACGTAAATTGATTTTGAGAGTCAAATAATGGTAAATGGACAATTTTGCTATATGTATATGTTGATATATTACAGGGGTGATTACTGAAGTGTGTATTATTGACGAAGCTTGGGAAACATGACCCAACTCAAAATCAAGCATGCTAACTCAGCTGAGAAGATTTTTAATAATTTGAATGGATTTTCAAATGAAAGTGTACGTGAAGAACTTATTGGTGAGGTAAATTGAACAGTGTAGACACTGAAGCAGGTTCAGTGGCAGAAGTAAAGTGCTCAGTAAGGGGTTATTACCTGGCGTAGTTTGGAAACTATTGACACTTTATCCATCTAGTTAACCCCTACCCTGCTGGATGCAACATATTTAAGCAGTGATATAGATTACTCCTGCAAAGGGTTAATTGACGAGTTCATCAGATTAAGTGATCATACTTGTGTTCAGTGCAAAACATGTCCAAATCAGTCAAATTATCTCAATATATTCTACGGTTACATCAAGATTTATTAATAATTATTAACGCACAAACATGCACATTTGACACCTTATTCGTCAGGTTTTATACTATATATAATTTGTTAACAATACTGATTATGTCATAAGATTTTCTATCTGATGTGTACATTCTGTCTCAATGTTCACCATATCTTAATTATGTTTCCTATTAGAAATATTCACATAATCTAATACAAAGAAATAGTATCATTTTTGCTTCAAACAATCGCATTCATTAAATCTCGATGAAATCCGTGGGGCATTGGCGAACCTGACAGTGAAATAATTCCCTGTATCTGCAGGTATTCTCCTGACTAGTCTCACTGCTAGAGACAGTATTAATTGCTTCCAGGATGCTTTCACTTGTACAATAGATTACCACTGAAAGTGTGTTTTCTCAAACTTGAGTTGGGTAGTAGTGCAGTGGTAGATCATTGGATTTTGGAGCTAAAGGTTCTGAGTTCCAAAACATGTCGAAATTTACCTTTCTGATACTATCTTGATAGGATGCCATGTTAGTCAGACATCCTTGGTTTGTCAGTCATTACAGAAATGCTTGATACAACAAATGTGTTGCAGGTCTACTTCTACTGTAAACTGACAAGCCACAATATGAGCGAAATAATCTTGAAAGCAGCTTGAACATTAAATTAATAAAAAAAACACTGAAATGTTGATTTGTAGGTGAAACATATTGAAATATTTGTCTATGATAAGCTGAAAACTGGCATTACAAGGTTACACTGTTTTTACCATGACAAATTGACAATAGCTGAAACATTTCTTCGCAACAGTTGACTTCCCTGTATGGTAAACCTTACTTGATGGCATATGGGTGAATTATTCGCTCTGCGATGTAAAGCACTAATTCAATCAATTTAAACTGTACTACACAAAAACTAAAGGGGAATAACAATAGATTTTCATGCCACCCTAGTGCAACAGTAATGTTTTTCACTATCTACATAATTTTTGTTGTTGAAATATTTATACTACCATGTTTTACCCTTAACAAATGAGCATAAACTTTTCTATTTCATTGTTTTTTTTCTTCTGCTGACACAAATAGGGCAAATAATATGATTGGTCAACTACATCGACCATCTTGAACAGTGCAGTTTTAAGCTTGTGTACTCGTTCTAAATCTGTATACTCATGATTTTACACCTGTGTTCTAATGGTTCTAAACCTGTATATTCACAGTTCTATACCTGTGTATTCATGGTTCTAAACCTATGTACTGATGGTTCTAAACCTATGTACGCCTGGTTCTAACCCTCTGCTCACGGTTATAAACCTCTGTACTCGTGAATGTCACAGAGCAAGTGTATCTGAACATAGGAATGGAATGGAAGGCCCTTGTAGAATCTCTCACGACTCACCCGTGACTTACAATATTTGTAGGATGTAGGACGTACCAAAAGTGGCAAGATCATCTCTGCATGCAATGTTACATATTACATATTTCAATTTCTTTTTGTTATATTAGAACAAAATAATTCTACAAAAACCTACACAATGCTGCATTGCCACAACAGTGCTCAGACACGGATCTGGTCTAAATATAACCTTTATTATGTTTTCTAAAGATAGACTGAGCAGTTGTTTTTCTCACTGATTGCAATTTTATTGGCAAAGGATTATGTGACATTGGGAGGGAATTCACAGTTAAAACTTTACGTAACTGTTAGAATGATGCTCACCAAAATCGGAGGGTAGGTGTCATTAATTAAAGAAGAAAAAAGCCATATTTGTTGTGGAAATATAGTTGTATGATAACATGTCATAACACTAGAGACATTTGAGCTATACAAAGAGGATAATTGCCACCATTATTAGATTCTACAGTAGGCTTACAGTGTCCTACCCTGAGTTTTGTTTATTGTGTTTTTCCACATTCTGAAGATCATCTACAAATGGCACATACATGTTTGTTAATGTTATTATTAGTCGGCTGATTTGTACAGTGCTATGCTATTATTTAATATTGTTATTATGACATGTTACATATTAAATTATCAATTTTAAAGTACATGTATGCTAAGAATTATTTTGAACACTGTTACAGTTGTTTTTTTAAAGTGCTGTGTCTGTTTGTGTTGATTTAAAGATTAATGAAACAGTTATCATTATTGTGTTACCTTTGAATTTGTTTCCAGAAAGTGTAATAAAAAGAAAGTTAATGTAAGTGAGATATTTGGAGGTCAATTGAGGGAAGAGTGTAATAAAAATGGATTTTTCTTGACATTCTATATTGTAGCTATTTCCTAGTGTCATCTAACATTGGGCTGCTTGTTGGCAGTATGTCAAGATTTGAAAGTATATAATATTTATATGGCTCCAATGTACATGTATAATTTATACAGATAAATGTAACCTTCCTTAAGCTGTACAACTAAAATAACCACATGATTTGATTCAATTGTGGATACAAGGGATCTTCTCGACGTTTGTGTATGTACATGTAGTCTAGTCAATAGCTGAGTATATCACTGTAAGTTTTACAAGCCTCTGCTATGTATGGTATTGGCTGAATCCTACATTGGATTTGTCTGGCATATAGCAGCTGTCACTGGCATCTGCTACCAACAGTATCACATATTTGTCTATGCATTACAGTGTATATGTTGAGAATGGCATACTTGTTTATATATGCATTTATCTATGTTCCAATGTTAATTATTCTATTATGTTGAAATGTGACAGCAGTACTATTCGATACACCAAGCAAAGTTGTGTAAATATTAATGGATTCTGGTTTTCGACAAATACAATGCTATTTGTACATGTTCTGCGGATAATTACTTTGGTGGAAAGTCTTCTCATAAGTCAATATAGAATTTGTAATAATGTACAAATACATGAAATAGATTAGTTTATCTGACATGTAAATTGTCAGCACTTTATCTCAAGCGCACATATTGTTAACATTGTATTGAATAAAGGTACAAAATATACTGTAACCATTAATGGTTCTATTTGACACCCCACTATAGGTAAAAGCGATGATATGTAACGTTATAATGTAGGCCATGAATGTACTTTTAGCTCACATTTAGTCCAAAATAATCATTGCTATTTAGTTATTGTATGCTGCTAATGATGATCACACAGTGGCTAATACATGTATGAGAACATACATCTCAAGCATTACTTTGGGTGTCTGATAATCCTCTCCTTAGGGGTGGGGCTAGGGGGTGAGGTGGAATTGCTCACTGCATGCATCAGACATTTATTACCATATGGAAATGAATGAGATGTATAGTTTAGTAATTCATTGATATTTTGTTTTTTTTAGCCATTAAGTCTATTTAATGAATTCATTGATAGTCCACATGTTTCATTTGCAAAATGTTGAATATGTTTAACAATTTGTCAATATTTTAAACTTTAATTGTTCTTTCTCTACAAATATGTTGTAGCTTAAGGAGGTATACTCTATGGTACATTTTTGGTTGGCATGTGTATAGAAGAAAGCTCAGATGTGATAAGTTCCTGTGTGCTTAACTGAAGCTCACTAGTGTAGTAATATTTATATATGATTGCCCTTATCTGAAAATTCAATAGTGTTTCATGCAACGGGAGTGTTCAGTGATGGTTATAATGTCATAACGATAGTAAGTAAAACTACTAGCACATGGCTGATTGCCTCTCTTACATACATGTCTGGCCAAGAGTATTCCTGAACATAGCGATAAACATGTGTATCTCTAAAATATCTAGACAATAGTCTTGCCTTTGTTCCGTGTTAACCTTCTCTGTGCTGGAGTCGAGCATAGCTGCCATGAGAGCAGGGGTGTTGAGTCCAGCAGGGACAAGGTTAATCTACTGGCAGGTGAGATTTAACTGGCTGGAAGGATGTCTGCAAAGAGCTAGATACGGATAACGTTTGTACAGCATTGACAGTGTAAGATTGGACATGTACAGAGACTTAACTGCATGGATGTATCTGCCTGACTTGCTGCAAGCACATGTGTGATCAATATTGCATCCATGCTATATATACTTTACAGTGCTTGAGTTGCTTTGCTATGTCACAAGTGGAGCATTTTGGCAATAAAATTGCATCTTCATCAAGCGTCAGTGTTGTGTTTGTCTACAAGATGGTATAAGTTTGATCAGTTATCATACATGTACTAGGCAGCTTCGAGAGACAACTAGATGAACTACCGTGGATATATAATGTTGGATCTAATCATTAATGTGACTGACAGTGTATGTACAACCATGTGAATAAGTCCATGGGGATGAACTATTGGATGCAAATATTAGAGATAGTCCCTCAGAAGCAAAGACCTGATAAAAAAAAAGAAGGTAAATATATATATATATTGGTAAAATGCAAGGTTTGATATGAGTGAAATAATCTTTAATGCGACTCTAATAACTAATACAACCAACAAATTACCGAGAACAAACTATTTTATTAGTCTGTCTTCTCTGTAATATGTAAAAGTATAGGCACGTTAAAACTATTTTATGTGTGGATCAATTAGAAGCATTCGTAAAATAATGATCTACCACTTTATTATTTCTGAAGTGAAACGACACATGTGTTTTTGAGTGTCGTTCAGGGTATCGTTTCTCGAAGCTATCACATATATATTACTACGCCATAAGGACTCTTGGATACAGCTGGTATATATCTCTAATACATGGAGACCGTGCACTTATGAGAGCGATATGGTCTCGGTGGATACGATAGCTTCGAGAAACCATTTTAACACATGAGGATAGTAACTCCTAGTATACGTTATATTAGCATGAAGCTGGTAAAACCAATTTTATAGCTACAATAGCTTTAGTTAACTATATACAGTCTCAAATTATGGTAGCGATAAATATCAACTAGGCTTACCCAGACTCGTAGCTGACTATATACACCGTAGGGAACCCATGTACACACCAAAACGGAAGTTGCACTAAGCGACTCCCATTTCTGTCGTGTACAGTCAACTCGGAGAGAGGTGCGGTACCTTCTGGAGGTAAATATAGCATCATCAACTAGCGGCCCGGCTCTCACCTGAGTCGGGCATGTGAATATATATTAAAGTATTGAATCGCCATTCGGACTCCGTTGATTTATCCCCCGGGTCTGAAGACAAGCTATCTATATCAATTGATGAAATATCCTACAAAAACCCTCGGGATAATACGCTCAGTGAATTTTGAGATGAACTGGACGATAGTTGTTCAAAACATCAAAGATCCAAACTTGGTTCTATGAGCTGAGGCGTGATTAGCTTCCTTCAAGGTTGGCGGCACTTCACAATCATGTACTTGCAGGTGTTAATCGTTCAGCACAGAGGTTCAGCATGTTGGAATCGGATCAAGTGAACAGGACTTTGTTGGAAACCTCTTCAGAAGCTTCATTACTTGGGTTTCTGTAGAAGGACATAAAGTACTCTGGACACTGGAGGCATCTGTGTTGTAGGATGCTCGTCACATTCTCTGCTAGATATAATAACTTTAGATTCATTCAAAGTTCACCGGATAGTTGATATCTTGTCATGAAAAAAACGTCGCAAATAGCTCTGTTAATTCAAATGACGAAGAATGTGATGGGAGACAACTCTGCTTCTTCCTTGTGCATTTCAAACCTTGAAGACGTCTTTCTGGCTTCCTTATGATTGTGATATAAAACAACATCTCTCATTCATCAACTAGGCTGTTCACAAGATCCTGTTGTGTCGCGTGCATATGACAATGAATTGTCAGCTTAGTTCTTCTAATTTATCTCTCTAATTTTCTATGACTATATATACTATATACTATGCCTTCTGCTGTCTGGTGCCGGATTGTTACAGTTTCCAGGATTTCATCAAGTCTGCTGTTGTACTCTTCATCTATGTTTCCTGCCCTACCACCAGCACAAGTCGGATTGGCGGAAGCTTCATGTATATCCATTTGAAATATATGACATCATCAATGCCTGTTACAACTTCCCGATGTTTGAGAAGTTTGAGAATGTTTGCAGTGAACAAAATGCATGTCATGCATGATCAGATGGAATAGAGTGATCAGAGAAGAATTTCAAAAACTGCAATTAATCTACCCTTGTAATTAACAAATGCCTACTGCTGTAGGCTGGGAACAGAATATGTTGAATAAGGTTTTAGGATTCTAGTAGAGTGTAATCTCTGAGCATATCACATGAATATATTGAAATCATCAGCGATGAGCACATTTACTCTAGATTTCTTTAACTCGTGACATTGACCTTTGAAATACATGCACATAAACACATATATATGTCGGAGTGAAAATCAGGTCCAGATATACTACACATTTGGTATATTTGTCGCAATTACATTAAATTAAAATAATAAAATATAGCCTACTGTAGGGGCCTATCGACACCAGCTTCTTGTACGGTTGTTCCCCTTTATGACACATAGCCCCAACTATGACGTGGTTCTATTAATAAACAAACGGCACGGTACTCTCGTCTCGGCTACTATTCTTGACAACTGCTTGCTTGACAATGTTAGGATGGAACTCAGAGTAACTTGATGACGCAGACAGTTCTATACACAAGTCATACATATAACCTCGATATGAAAGGACATCATCACCCTTCTGCCAAAACTGAAGCATGGCCCTCAGATGGTGAGTGAGTGAATTATTGTTTTACGTCACGGGCGGGAATATTTCACCCATAGGTGACGACCCTCAGATGGTAAATGAAACGCTATAACTGACGAATGTTGAAAACTGCTTTTAGCATATGGTATAATGATACTTTCCCGATTTTAATAAGCTTAGTGCAGAATGCCATATCTTAAGTTCTATAGCCATTACCACACATAGATCTACGATACATTGTAGCCTAATAATCTAACAAATCTCCTATTCAATGTGTGGTCAGTGTATTTCGACCTAAGGTCAAAGGAACGAGTATAGGCTACTAGATTATGTCACTAGTAGGCCTACGTCGGCCAAACCTTGACATGACTGGCAGTAGGCAACACCACTTGTGATAACAATGTGTGAACTTAGCCTATCATTCATTTCACTTAGCCTAAACAGTAAAAATATGTTTTTGAAAAGATATGTTTAAATTGGAAATCATCCGACTACTGGCTTGTGTTGATATATAGCGAATAAAGAATATATACATATTATGAAATGCTGTTCTCGATAACCATCCTTAAACATTTGAAACAGGGTTTCGCAAGTACAGTTAGGCCTCTACAGGGTGGCCTAATAACTGCAGAGATATAACAGTGAAAGTGACGTCACAAATCAAAGGCAGAGACACTATGGTATCAAAATTAGTACAAGACATTAGAAAGCTTGAAATAACAGCCTATGTATAGCGCTATTCTAAATAAATTGTGTTGAAACGTCAGTTATTAAAAAGTCATCGCGAACAATGCCGCGCATGCTAGATTTGATTTCAACATAATGACATAGCCCAAATGACAAATGACAAATGCATTCTACAAACGTCCTTGGGAGAAGACAAAGATGGTCATTTGATATTTTGTTAAAAGGCCTTCCAATATTCATTGTATTTCAACTTTCAGAGATGGAAATCTACGTAAGAGAGAATCTTGGCACCCTGGTTGTATATGGAGGCGTGGCAATTATTGTGATGTTCTTGATTCTAAATGCCTGTATACTACATGTGTAAGTAGAATGTATCACGAATATAGATACAGCTAGACTAAGCTAGCTACCAGCACATCCCGGTTCCCATACTCGTAGAGTAACTTGTATACTCTAGAGTAGCGTAAAGTAACTTCTATAGCCTACTCTAGAGTAGCGTAGAGTAACTTATATACTCTACAGTAGCGTAGAGTAACTTGTATATGCCTACTCTATATAGAGTAGCGTAGAGTAACTTCTATTACTCTAGGGTAGCGTAGAGTAACGTCTATAGTCTAGAGTAGCGTAGAGTAACTTCTATACTCTATCTAGAGTAGCATAGAGTAATTTCTATACTCTAGAGTATAGAAGTGGATCGTAGCCACTGGGAACCGGAATGGCTACCAGCATAACTAGCAATACGACTGTGTCATTAAAACAAGTTCAATACAAGCACTCTCTGAAATTCATGGCTAATATATATTGTATACTGTATTAATTTAACGTTCAATACCAGTAACAGCCGATTCGGAATATTCATTAGTATTAGGCCTACATACGAAAACTACATTTAAAACAACTGTTTATAACATGTTGGAAACAACACATCATTGAAACCTGATTATATATACATTGTATATAAATTGTGTTTGCTTTTCTTTAAGACTCTGCAAGAAAGACGCGCCTGGGACGAGTTCTCAACAAGATACGAAGGTTATCAGTTCATCATACTCGTAATAAAATGACATACAAGTTGACCAATGTTATAATTTATTACCGACACATAACATAACTTGCGTGATCAACACACAGCTTCATATTCCCAATAATATTTCAGCACCCTATTATTATAAATAATACGAAGAAGTGTGTTAAAGGCATACTATCACTGATATTTATGGTTGTTTTTAGCCACAACTGCAAAGGACATTGACTTGTAATTAAGTACATTCAAGTATAATTATTTAATATATTGACTGTATTGTTACAGAAAAAAAAGACCAACACGTGACCAACACGTGACAGCGCGTCCAGGACGAAGTCAGAGAGACGGAAGCGCAAGGACGCAGTGTGAATAAGACTTAGTTTGACTTACAAGTATATTTGTGTAGCGCTATATGACATACTATGTGTTAACATGTCTAAGAACAAAATAAAGAGGAGAATAACAAGAGAGATTTAGAGAAATAAAATGAAATGGATGTGCGTGTGTGTGTGTGTGTGTGTACGTGTGCGTGTGCGGTGTGCGTGTGTGTCTTGGACCTCATGAACAGCTTTCTGACTGTGACAGCATCAGTGACGAATGCCTTAGCTTACAAGGTTAGTTGACAGACAGTGGGCAGGGAATTCAGGTCTCATGGAATATTATTAAATTAGTGATTTTACGTCCGCGTCCAGCGTAGCTGATATTTAGCGGACGGGGGGAAGGTAAAAATGCCAAATGTTTTTAAATGTTTTAATTAATTTGGATGCCCATAAAGGGGATATGTGGATGGAGTATGGGGGTGATTAGCCCCCGTGTTACA
>JAUTBV010139782.1:0-11439 GCA_032361325.1 Lepetodrilus fucensis
ACATACACATACACCTACGTATAGCATAACTCTATACAAACAGTAGGCTATGTATCCCTGTGTGCGAGTATAGTTCTAATGCAGGATACATAATGCGGATCTGAGCAGATATTCTGACAATGCATCTGAACATTTAAATGGATTCACAAGTGTGATTAAATCGCCATTACATGTATTTTCACAGGATATATTACATCATTACATTTTTTAAAGTAATATCCAGTTTTAGCTTTTAATACTTATTTAAATGCAGATTTACTTATCATATGTGTAAAACCTGCATTTTTATTTGTTAAATGCTCTGACATGCATCAATTTAGCATAAAAACATGGGCGTTGTAAGTATGTATGTACATGTATACCAAACATACCCTACGGCCATTCTAGGCCATGTTGTAAACAAAATAAAATGTCACGGTATCATTTTCGCTTCAGTAGTTTTATTTGATGCTAATATAAATGATACCTGCTTTGCTTGGGTTGGAGCAAAACCATGACTCATGCTGATATGCAGATAGCCGAGTTTTCTGACCCTCGTTATAACGCCGAGTCAATGGACTGTGTCCCACGTGTGCAGGGTGACCGCCAGTCTTGTTTACTTCTGTGACGTGTGGAAATATTCAACTGTAATTTCCCCGAACTTCGGCCTTCCCGTGAAAAGAATATAATACATCGAATATAGGTGATGTTGTTAAACCTTTCAGGTTTAGCATAATGTAATAATAATATATGGCCTATCGGAAGATCACAATTGTGTAAGTCACGGTTAGTATTAGTATTCATTTGACCCGAATTGAGAAGTGCAAGTGTGTTTATGTTTACCACATATTTCTGAAACTATATTTCTGGACTAGGCAACTGTATTTGTACGACACCGTAACACCCGTGAGGTGACTCGGACTCTTCAAGACTACACGCTTACCTTTTAAAACATAATAGGCCCAACCTATATTAGTATACACCATCTCCCTACAACTCGTAGAATTTAAGTAGGGCCTACCTGGAATGTATAAAATGAGTTGATCGCCCTTGAAACAGAGGATGACATTAGTTATGACGACTATATTAATGTTTTAATAACAAAGCAATGAACCGTTATATACCGTGCTGCATTAGAAAGGCAACCGACGACGACTGCTGCTGCTGTTGGCCCTATTAATTGCCTGGTAGAGGGTATGCTGAGTATTACTTTCGACCAGGCAATTAATAGGGCCAACTATTGCTGCTGCTGCTGATAATGCTAATGAATAATAATAATAAATAATTCATATGGAATAAGGTGAAATGGACGATTGTAGATTGTTAAATACATGATGCTCATGTTATTACACTGAAACTCCATGAGGTGTGTTGACATAAATGCATAGAATTCTTATAGTAGAATTCGTCAAACATGTTCCCATTGGAGTCCTTATTCTCAGCTGTATAAAAACGGTAGAAACTGCTATCGTATTCGCCCAGATATTGTAGAAACAATCGCTGTAATTTCCCTAAAAGTACACCCAGATGTATGCTCATCTACAGTAAGAACCTATATTAGATACTACTGTAGAAGTACTTTCTTGTATTATATGAGCATGTACCATGCGACACAATGTGCCGCGTATTGCAAGGTGTCTTCCTCTTCCTCTTTCTATCTCTATACCTATCATCTCAATCACGCACATATTCGCACATAATATAAACACGCACGCACACGCATTCGTGACTGACCACACTATAGCTATCACACATCCTGTCCAATTCCGGCCATCTGGCAGCTGTAGGTAATGTAACCAAACCATGTTTGGTACCGTTACTCAAAAACTATTTAAACCAGGTAGTGGAGTCGCTTAGCGTCAAAAAAGCATGAAATCGTTACACGAGTGGCGGCCATATTGGATTTTGGGGTCTTTAATAATGGCCGATATTTTTGAGCATGGGATTTTTTTCATCTATGTATCCATATATACCTATAACAAAAATGGCACTTTTGTCACTCGTGTAACGAATTTTCGTTAAGCCACCTAACTTAAGGTCTCTCAAATTTGGCACAACATTAGGTAATACTTGTACCCAACCAGATCCAACATTTCAACATCGTAGATAGCTGAATACAAATTCTATCTATTTAACCTACTAGTATTACATACGTAGGACCTACACTGTACTGAGGCAGCTGCATGATTGGGTTCAATGACCTATCCTCAGCTTCTCGACCATCAAGGTATATATAAGCACTCACATCTGAAGCCTCATATAATCCGGTGCCACTGTCCCGTGATAGTAGGTCAAGATTGTTATAAAGTAGGGTAAATAAAGCGTAAATAGTCTTTTGCCATTCTCACTGAAATATTATACATCTTCCAGCTAATACAACCATGATGGCTCCCATACCAAGGTTCCTACTCTGACTTTGTACCTTTGATGCCGGTTACTTTCCCCTGTGAGACTTGTTGTCTTCTGTTCTCCATCAAGATACAATTCCAATAAGTTTTCTTACGGTCTGGAGTATGTAAGAAGACATCGACCATGTATCTCAGAGGAAGTGTTCATTGTAATAATAAACAGGCTAATGATAAACAGTTTTGTTATAATAACAATACTACTACTACTACTACTACTACTACTACTACTACTACTACTACTAACAAAAATAGCAACAACAACAACAATTATTAGTGTGTGCATGTAATGATGTATTGGTCTAAACTCAATACACTCATAACTGACTGTGCGTCAAAATAATAAAAATTAAAAGAAAGAAAATAGGACAAGAATATGAGAGGATATTATATACCATGGGTGGCTTGAATGAATAAAAATATGTCTTTGTCTTAGTCAACAACAACAACAACAACAACAACAACAATAAAGTGCACATTTATATTAAGTCAAACCTATACTCTCAAAAGCATGCTCATAGCGCAAAGTTATGACCCCGGTCAACGGGGGTCAATGTGCACTCATTTCCTTCTCAACACTCTGGGAAGTATACGGTTCATGCGCTAGAACCTTTACGATATCAACATATATACTCACAAAATAAATTAAAGGACGGAGGATATTTTGTAGGGAAACATTCTACCAAATGTTGGAACTCTATAATTTGATTCTTCCAATGCATCTGCAAGTTCTTGAAAAGTAACTGGAAACTGTAGACGTTTGGAAATTCTTCGTTGTTAGACTTATAAATATAAAACTAAATGTATATGTAAAAAGCGGCTACTGGCAATTAATTAATTTGGTTGAGTAGTTGAATGTATGTATTGGTTTAAAACAAATAAACGGGAATATATACAATTAATTAATTAATTAATGTTGTCAAATAAAATAGGTGATAATAAATTAGTAGCGCCCACAGAGAGTGGACACACTCCAACTACCAGATGCTAATTTCCTTCCATTGCCAAATATAAACACATGCAGCTAATTTTGTCCTTGCGATTTCATGCTAACCATTCTTATACATTGTTTATTACGCAATTAATCATTGCAACATGTTACCCAACTACCGTTTGTGGACTAATCAACAAAACAAACTACTGATAATTTACAGAGAGAGCACGGTGAATGACTACCTTGTCAGGTGCAGTGAATTATTGCTTCAACAATACCATGACATATTGTCAACATGTTGTCCATTCATGGTTGTAATTATCACTTTTGAAGCAGATATTAATCTAAACTGTCAGTGGCTAAGCTAGTTGACACAGAGCATAGGCCTACTATAGTTTGGCATGCAATACATTGCCACCCCTATTTCGTAGATTATTTCGGTAAATACTTCATGGAATGAAAAACAAAAAAAATCCATTTTCTTATTTCCTTTTACCTAACCAAAATTAAAATTTAAAAGATATTGCATCAGTAATAACAAATCTGTTTATATAACGATCACCAAACATTTTGAGTAAGTATTAGTTTATGCAGAGGGGCGACGTTCGAAAGAATGAACAGGCAAATAGGCTGAATTTGCACATACGGGTATGTGTAGGAGAGCATCAACACGTGCAAATCTAACCCTTTTAGCCGTTCCATCTTTAGAACGTCGTCCCTCTGCCTAAAATAATACTTAGTCAAAATATGTGGTGATCGTTATATAAATAGATTTTTTATTACTGGTGCAATCTCTTTTTTATTTTATTTTTATTTTGGTTAGGTAAAATGAAATAAGAAAATGGATTTATTTTCATTCCATGAAGCATTTACCGAGATAATCTACGAAATAGGGGTATCAATGCATTTCATGCCAAACTATAACTGATAGTTCTTGCCCATGCCATCAGGAAACTTCACACCATATAGAAAATGGCCAATATATTCAGATGAAAACCTGGAAAATATTAGTTTACGGACGGCTGAAATATTCGCACTCAATCAGAAGTGAGACGACAGTTGATGTCATATGAGACTTGTTTAGGTGTCAAATCATCGTATTTATAAGCGACTCTAAACCTCAATTGAAAAGGAAAAACAATCCTTGTATCAGCAATACTCTGGGTTCTTTTTCCGTCCGAGTAGACATGCTAGCTGATGACCAGAAATGGAAACAATCCATTATTAAAATTCCACCTTTATTCGTTTCCGGTAGATATAGTTCAGCCTACAAAATAAGATTGAACTGGGCCCACTTTCTGTTTGCTATTGCTATTGTCTTCTACGCATCAGATCGAGTATATATTGCTAATTTAGTGGTATTTAAAAAAAAGAAAGATTGCTTCGTGTGAGATTGACGCATGCGTGTGTTCGGATGTGTGTGAAGTTATACGTATCCAAATAATAGATAGGCTATTCACTTACATTTTACCTGTATAGAAATACGGCAACAATATCAGTGCCAAAGTACCTAGATATACCTGACAAATAAGAACAGATACCTATCATTTTAACGTAGTTTAGGATAGTTTTAAACAAGCCCACACGATAGTATCTATAAATGCACTAAAGTAATACCATCATATCGTAGATCAACACATCTCTTTATTAACTTCATCGAGTTCTGCTGATTGGCCACAACGGAAGTCCGTAGAACATTTATTCGCGTGATTTCCCCGATATTTATGATCAGATCGTGCTTGTTGACAGCCTCTGGACATATGGACGTGGTCAGTTATGGATGTGGCCAGGTCTGGACGCTGTCCACCCACAGACGGACGAACCAGTGATTAACTCATACATGTGTTCTCCTCGGCGCGAGGTTAGCCGTGATTTCTTGCTACCATCGCTCTGGTTTGTACGTGACCCTAACGATGACCTTCCGATGGAATGTGACCATTGTGAAAAATCTTCGTGTTGAGAAATATTCTGAATACCGTATGTGAAAAAGAGCAGGAGACTTGCACGTTTTATGTAAATTAATGTCTGTTGTTATTTAATGGCAACAGTTGGACAAATATTACACATTCTTCTTCCATATATTTTATTTTGAATTTATTTATACTTCTTCTTTCTCTAGTAAATATCGAGTTCTTGGAATACGGTAGACCGTAGTGTTGAAAACCTTCCTTGGCACGTGATCCTAGCAAGTATTATAGGACAATACTTCACAGACGAATAGTGGGGATGTTATCATATGTTATCATAATGGGGATGTTATCATATTCCTAAATATGATATACAAGTATAACATTTTCAACTACAATTTATGAAATTCTAAATATTTATTTACATTGGTGTACTATTTATATGATTAACCCCAAGTATATATTTAAATCAATCAAATTCTTTGAAGTTACGAACACTTACATTAATTTTAATTATTCACTATAGGAATTATGAAAGAAATATGAAAATATTGAAAACCAGTGGGAGAACTAGCTTGTTGCCCAATATATATGCCCTATACGATACTTGTGTAGACGAACCAAATGTATGCACTTTCAGGTAAAATGCGCTTACCATGAAATATGTCAACAAACCACGAGTACATGCCTTTAACTCTCTCCACACTGAAGGCAACCAGAGATGCCCTAAAGAGCAGTGTCTTATGCCTAATCCAGCAGGGAGAGGGTTAAACAAGGCAATGGTTATTTTAAAACATAACATTTATTTATTGTATATATGCAATACGATATGGAGATATATCTACGCCGGTACATGTAGATGGTTGGTATTGTACTTGTGGTCAGTCTATGCAGGATTAAGAGTGAATGGTCAGCCCATCCTTGACCCCAGTGCCCGAATATAATATCTCGGGGTCAAGTTGCCTTTTGACCCTCAGGGAATATTTGGCATATTTTAGATGTAACAGTTCTTTGAATTCCTGACTTACTACTATCATTTAATGACAGCTAGTTTAGTGCCCTGTTGACTTGCGAAAAACGTGACAATTGCAAAATATTCACTTTCCACCAAAATTAATAATTCTTAAATACCTGTATGTCACGTCAATGGAGAATTTGGACGTGAAGCTAATTGCATTGATATATACCTATTGTTTCTTTACAATCCAATACATCACTGTCTTAATAGAATGTCCATACACCATACAATACATGCAATACACTTCATCGTTATCATTTATTCATGGCTAATCCTATATACTATTCACGATGTCGATAAGTTATTTCTGAAAGGGATGCACTTTTATTCATGGACATCACGTTGTAATTTGAAAATATTAAAAACTATTTCGAGAATCAATAACAAGAAATACGCCAATGTATTTAGGTTCATAGAATGAATTCACGAACATTCATTAAAGCAATAAGACGTCGCGTCGCGTCTTTTCATCTAATATTACTAATAACATCAGACAGAAATATGTGGTGAAATTATTGACTCTATATGTTTAATAATTTTGCGGGAAATTCGATATTACTATATTAGTACCATTAGTCATTCTACAGATGTAGTTTTAAAATCTTCCATATTCAGTGGGTAGTCGTGGCTATTGTTAATGCTTACGTCTAGCAGAATGTGAGTGCATCCGTCGGTTATTGGATACATCTCGAGAAATCCTTAAAATGTAATACTTCTGTAGGTTTTCTTACATAGGTGGTTTTCGCCAATAAAGGCTTAGTTTCTTGAAGACCTTCATTAGCAAAGATTTTCTTTAATAAAATTAACAATATTATTTGTAAAGTTGAGAAATATCGAACCGGAACAAAGGGAAGCTTAATGGCCTCAAATATATAATACTAATAATAACAAATATTTTAAAAAATAAAAACAAGAACACTCATAAGAGAGAAAACTATGGATACAAATGTAAATATATTTTCCGGGCAAGTAGTGGAATAGGTTCGTGAAGTCTTTGGCTTTGGCTTGGTCTTTGGCCTTCTGGTAACCTACAGTATAGAGTCATGTCGGCCAATGGCATGCAGACAGTACACAGTGGAATGTACGGCATTCCATTCTTGTCCTGATACATTTCAACCGCACTTAACTTCTTCATGAATTACTATATCTAAATAAAAATCTTCCCAATGCATCAGCCTTCGGCAGATCCCGTTATGCCATGGAACATTCCTGGAATATTCACCAACTGACGCGCTTACGTAACGCGTCCACCGGTTCAGCGAGGTGACGTTTTTGTCGGGGGTTCCGCGGTCCGGCTCGTCACGATATCTTCTGACTGTACTTCAATAACTCTCAATCTTGTTCGTTTTACCGTAGCTGCCGAGCCCAGCGTTAAAGCTAGCATGGTGATTAATGGCTGTAGGCCTACTCGTATGCGTTTCATAATTACGAGTAATTCTCCCAAAATCGGTGAAGGAGTCTTTTGTGGAACTCCCTTGTCATTCAAGAACGTATACATATCGTCAACCCCGACCCATATATAGGCCTACTATAGACTATAGGCTATACCCTTGCTATATAATATAATATACTATAATAATTACTGTAATCGGCTAAGTAGTCAATGACTGTTTTACGATGGGTTAGAGCCGTATCTCCACTTTACCCTATATACTGCGTAAATCGCATTTGAAAATTTGGGAAGCAATTTAAACATAGAAACACTCACTTTCGTTTTATTGCACATGGTTGATGCTCAATATGCCTAAAATTCGTTTTCACACTATTGCAAGATATAGATACGTTCTGGCTCTAACCCCTTGTGTCATCTAACTTACACCTGTTCAAAATAACTTCTTAGCTCAGTTAAAAGCAAGTCTAGATTTCTGGAGAGGGTAAAACATTTCAGTGGCTGATTTCATATTAATAATATAATTTAGTATACAAATCAATATAATTTATATTCAGACTTTTTACTTTCACCATCTATCGGATAGTCTACCGGTCACTTTTTAATACCATGTCCTCAGGCTTAAACAATACTTAACGAACATCCGGCATAACGGGTAGTACATTTTCTTCTCAAAATACCAATTCCTACCTACCATTTTAGGCACCATTTCAAGCATCAACAATCATTAATAAAACAACTTAGCATCCGTCGATGCACATGTTTCGCAATGTAATAAAAACCTTATTTACGAAAGAGATAATTTGAAGAACGCAATAGTGCGTCTTCTTTGATTAAACATATATAGACATCAGTAGCAAATAGTGTATGGGTGTTAACCACGCTTAGCAAGATTTATGTATATATCATTTTAAACAATACTAATTATTCTTAGCTATACCGGTATACTGTAGTTAATATATTGATGTTAAGTTAATATGTTTATATTGACAAGGGTACGCAGACAAAAACCCACAATTAACAAGAGTATCTAAATTATATTTGTAAAGAATACCAATTACTGTTAGCTAAGGTTTATATTTAGGAGATAAACGGTTCCTATTGCAATATTTCCGTGAAGTTATCGTGATTAAGCAGGTGGGAATTTCATTAAACACCGACGGCGTCAACAACAAAAATCCACCACAAATGCTAAATTTATACGCAGACAAGAGTTGACCAGTATTGTGAAAATAACAATAATTAGCCGTATTTGTATGATAATATACTATTTATAGTCTCTCACATTGGTAATATATAGCTGACAAAAACGCCATCTGACGTCCAATAACAGGAGCGTTGTCAACGATACTATAAATACCACGTAATTGTGTAATAGAGATTGATATAGCATTAAGACACGCACACAACCATGTAATATGTATGTCGATATTATTGCCCGTCATCCCTTTAAGACCAAATACATATATTTATAGAAGCTTTCCTGCGTTCAAGAGGTCAGTTTTGGGTCTGCACGTCAGATACATACCCCCATTACGTGCATCTAGAATAGGATATACTAGTATACGTGTACTACATAATATAGAGCAAGAATTAGGCGAATGTGTTATAATGTGCTTATATAGGCCTACTGTATACCTGTGTTCTTGGGAAGGGATACAACTTTATTGCAATAGCTCGAATGTTGCATGCCTTTTTTATTTATTCACAGAAAAGATGCAGACTATTAATTAATTTGATGTAATAATATTTAAGAAATGACCGTCATTTTATTTGAAAGTGCTGGTTAAACTCGCGTGAAATTCGGATAACCACTGGATAATAAATACATAGTCTATTAATATGTCTGCAGCTATAGGCAGCTATATAATTAATAATAGTAATAATACTTTTTTTAAATAATAATAATAGGATACTATATATATATATATATATATATATATATATATATATAGCGCACTTGAATACTTTTACAACATGCCGTTTCCTTATGTGTTACGTTTGTGTGTGTGTGTGCGCGCGCGCGTGTGTGTATGTAAAAACTACTGAACTATTTATAACCCTCATATGTATAGTTTCATTTTTGTTTCACAATTAAATAGCTTATAACCTAGTAGATCTGTGCCTTCCACAACAAAGAGACATAACAGGTATAATAATATACTGCCTGTTATTATATGTGTGGTAACTATTCCTTCTACGTAGGTATTATATGGCGACTCTCGAAATATGAGTCAATATATTCACTAACTACGTCAGCTGTGCTCCTATATAAGTATAATTATTTGTTCCCAAAGGCTTATTATACCGTTACCCGTATTGTGTAGTACTTATATGACGTTTCGCGTTTTTCACTAATCATTACCAAAGACGTGACGTCAAAATGGTAATGCAGGTTTTATTTACATTCGGCAAGATTAATTTGCATGATAACAGTGAATATCTTGCAGATTTATCTTTGTGTGTGTAAATATAGACATACTACTGCTAAATATAGATACAGATTTATTGAAAGTGTATATTTAGCTTTTTATTGATGTCATGAACTACATCTTTAGGGTTATATGTTGTCTTTAATATCAGTAAAAATCGAAAGCTTTGTACTTTGAATATACACTGTACTTATTCGCGTATCCTCTTCGGATTATTTCTGGTACAGTTAGCGAGGTTAGCTATATACACGCTTAGTACGAGTATACTGCATGATAATATCACTGGCTAGCTATATTTCGACATAACTGTTTTTACAATATTACTTTACTTTTTCTTGTACTTGCAAAGAAATAAAGAAATAAACAAGCAAGTGAACAGACAGACAGACAAGCAAGCAAGCAAACAAACAAACAAACAAAAACAAAAACAATCATATGAAGATGAATAATAGTTCTGCATGCTGATAAATATGTATGCAGTTCAGTTAATTTGGTTCCCATATACGCGAGCAGTCTTTCTATATCGTAATATCTTCTGCTGCTTCTTATTCGTATTCGTATTCGTATTCGTATTCGTATTCGTATTCCTATTCCTATTCCTATTCTTATTCTTAGGCTATTCTTATTCCTATTCCAATTCCTATAGGAATATTCCTATTCCTATTCCTATTCTTATTCTTGTTCCTATTCCTATTATTA
Source organism: Lepetodrilus fucensis (assembly GCA_032361325.1). NCBI lineage: Eukaryota > Metazoa > Mollusca > Gastropoda > Lepetellida > Lepetodrilidae > Lepetodrilus > Lepetodrilus fucensis. The sequence goes on from JAUTBV010139782.1 coordinate 10,765, forward strand.
TTATTATTCCTATTCCTATTCCTATTCCTATTCCTATTCCTATTCATATTCATATTCATATTCATATTTTTATTCATATTCATATTCATATTCATATTCATATTCATATTCATATTCATATTCATATTCATTCATATTCATTCATATTCATTCATATTCATATTCATATTCATATTCATATTCATATTCATATTCATATTCATATTCATATTCATATTCTTATTCTTATTCTTAATATTATGAGACTAAAATATCAAAACATGGATGTGTCATTTAGCTTTAACAGTAGAGTTTTCAAATAGTATACGGACGCAATATTATACGTACGCTTCCGTATTGAATAACGTACGAGAAACAGTTGATTCGTATAGCAGGCTCATTCGGGTGTAGATCTTTCTCTCATGTCGCTCCAACACTGTGGAACTCACTCGCTATCAATGTCAAACTGTCTAACAACATTGGCATGTTCAAATCCAGACTTAAAGACTTACTTATTCAGACAATATTATGAATTTTAATCACATGGTAGCGCCTTGAGCTTGTAGTACAGCAGCCAGGTCTGGATTTGGGTGGGGGGGTTCACCCCGGAAGCTAGAACACTTCTGTTGGTGTGGTTAGATACTATGAGGGTTGCACATGAACACCTGGGGGGATGTGGAGCTTCAAAGTGGTGCA
>JAUTBV010139793.1:0-11439 GCA_032361325.1 Lepetodrilus fucensis
TCACACGCTCCACACACCACACCCATTACTCCCTTGAAATGCGTATAGGGCCTACATGTATGTATACTTACTCCGTGGCACATCTTATTCATGAAGCGTGGTAGTATAGATGTCCAATGTCTGCATCCTCCCAGCAGTAAAATGGATACCCAGTAGGAAGAGATTGAATATTGCGAATCTTAACCTTCTAGCGCCTGAAACGGCTGCTTTGGTTGTATGTTCCCTAAGGAGTAGAGAAGGTGAATTGAGTGCACAGTGATATATTAACCATTACCGTGGTATACGTAATGATGTAGCGTAATGTAGGCCTATTGCAGTTCGAACATGCTTCAGACTGCAGTAGAGGTGTGCTTTATGAATTGAGTAACTGTATACGCCCCACCAAATAACCATATTCAAACTATCCACATCGAACAGTTATGGCTGTTAGTTCGGTCACGTCGTGCTGTCGAACTGGTGGATTCATTTGGATAGGTTGCTGGTACGACGGCACGACGGCACGACGGCACGACGGCACGACGCGACGATGCTACAACGTGATGACAGCATAATGCGACCATAGGACCTAGTCTTAGATTTCTGGAGAAATCAGAGGGTATAAAGCATTTCCCCGGCTCCTTTAATCTACATATAATACCGATCGATGTGTGTTTACATTATTTCTGTGACCCTTTGAGGCTATGATAGTCTAGTAGGGCCTATAACTTTTCGTTTAATAGAACTCGATCGTACCCTACATGAGCATTCTACAACAGATGTTCATCAACGTAATGGTGATCACGGGAGCTAATATCGTTAGGTCCTCACGGTTGTCGATCGATATTAGTATTAGCAGCGTACCTGTATGAGTTAGATGTGGTCCTAGATATACTTCCGTATATACCATACTGGCAACGTGTGCTCGAATAAAGTACTGCCGTACAGTATGTCCATCGCTGGGAGAACCGCGACGGGATCCGGGTCTTCCTCCAATGCGCTCTCGTAGACGTGAAATTAAGGCGAGAACCGCCTTTCCTGTGTGGTCGATCGGCTCAAATGTAAACAAAGGAGATAGCATGCTTCCTTGGTACTCGACATCGCCACAGAATTCCGATGTCGTCTGCTGGGCAGAAGCGGGATGAATGATGTGATAAGTTTGGAGCTTCATTTGAAAATTGACCAAAACATTTCAACAACAAAACTGTGTGAAGACTTCAAAGTGAAATGAGTACTTCTGACCAAAGTTAGTTCTGACAGTAGTGGCACTTGTGCTAACGCAGAAGCCACGAGCAGACGTGGTCTGGGGAGCGTGTAACTGTCGTCTGCTAGTGGATCAGTTTACATCCAGACTTTTAAAATGGCGGTGATGGGAAAGCTGGAACGGAGGGCCCTACTCGGAGCTACTGGATGTACTATAGTTGGATTCATCTTCGAAATCGTGGCCATTTGTACGAATAACTGGCTGGTGTTGTCTATACCGGAAGGAGCCTATCTCAATTCCAATGGGACCTACCTTGTGAAAGCCTTCTCCGGACTGTGGAGGATATGCCGAATAGAAGTGACACGAATTGTGGGGAAAGACGGTAGAACTATCGAAACAAAAGGTAATTCTACACCAGTTTGCTAACGGCACTACCCATGCGAATTTATGTTTCTAAATAATACATATTGCGATTTTTGAGACCAGTCAACTTATTTATTATGACAGGTATAAGTTGGACAGTTAGTCTCAAAAGCATACATGTACGTAATATAAACGCATTATTTATGTGTTTCCGTGTCAAGTAGTTGATGTGTTCCCGCTGACTGTGGTAAAGTACGCGCACAAGCATATAGGGCCAATGGCATCGACAAATAGAAAATAGGACAGAATTCTCGGAGACAGTTTCAATAAGGAACCCTTGCAACGATGTGCATGCCAACAACATAAGGTGCACAAGCTTAGACATGTCATACAGCATGGTATGACATCAAGTGTACCGACTATAGCTAGGAATAGCTAGACGCATTATTGTGTGGTGGCTTACTTATTCAGTCTCTACTCCTGCAGTACGCAGAGAGAGAGAGAGAGAGAGAGAGAGAGAGAGAGTGAGAGAGAGATAGGGAGGAGGTAAAGAGAGGGGAGGGAGAGCAAGAGATATAGAGTAGAGAGAGAGAGAGATAGAGAGAGAGATAGGGAGGAGGTAAAGAGAGAGGGAAGGGCGAGAAAGAGATATACAGTATAGAGAAATAGAGAGAGGTGAGAGGAAGAGAGAGAGAGAGAGAGAGAGAGAGAGAGAGAGAGAGATAGGGAGAAGATAAAGAGAGAGGGGAGGGCGAGAAAGAGATATACAGTATAGAGAAATAGAGAGAGGGGAGAGGGAGAGGAAGAGAGAGAGAGAGAGAGAGAGAGAGAGAGAGAGAGAGAGAGAGAGAGAGAGAGAGGGGTGGATCCAATGGGCCCGATCCAATATGTCTATCTAAAATGGTATGGTAAAACCGACAAACTATGACTGGTCCAAACCATCATTTTTTTAGACGGAGCCACTATTTAATTAATGCATGACGCACAATTTATATATTGTCCATTATTTTAATAATGTATTATTATTAGTATTAGTATTATTATGATTATGATTAATATAAAGATATTCATAATCATTAGCGTTATTGTACCAGCAATAACTTCCGATATGCCTGAAAGGTTTTAATGTCATGTCGCAGTATAATATAGTATTAAGCTGCTATATCTGAAAGAATGCGAAGAAGTGTACAACCTTGTCTTACACTGTATTTATCGGAAATATCATTTATTAATGACCGTTAATCACAGCAAAGTTTCACTTACAAACATACTAAATAGTAGTCAGTTTACATGTCACCATTGACAGCATTGTCAACTATCCAAAAATAGTCCTCTTATCATTAATAGTTAATCTTCTTCTAATTGCCCAGATATTAATATTAATCCCGTGTTGAACTGTAGAACACTCTTCACAAGCGATCTGCCAGGCATAGTATCAAAATGTATTGATAGTTAACGAGAACTATCGGTTTCCGGAGATCGATAGAACTCCAAAAATGGTCAATGTTGAGTTGAAACCTAAGATATCAGTAGCATCAGCAGCATGAGATGTCGACATCTGGTTATCTTTGAGGAAATTCCGGTGCTGAGCATAATAGCAGCTGTCGTAGTATCGTAGTCCGGCGTAAGTGCCTGTGTCGTAAGTGACTGTGTCGTAAGTGCCTGTGTCAAATGTAAGGGATTGACACGACCAAATACGATACCTATCTTCTTCATGTTCAGGATATTGTTTCACAAAACTCTCTTATCTACTACGAGACCATTATCAAGCATTTGTTTGTATACTTCTAATGTAGAAATATGAACTTTATTTTTGGCAAGAAAATTATAGTCTTCCCTACCTTCCCATCTGTGGAATACATGGTTGGCTGATGGGAAACAGGCATATTATTAATTGTGGCCTAACCATATATTGTATATATGGGAATCGTGCACATACGAGAGTGCTATGGTCTCATAGTGAATACGATCTCTGCAAAACGATACCTAGATCAATACGACATCATTGTGGAAGATTTGGTAGATTTTATGTATTATTAATGTACACTGGAAATGCATCGCCATAGGAAATCCATAGGCAATTTAATTATTTGTTCATTATACTTAGAAACAAACAAACCTAGTTTTGAATTGTTTGTTATCAAAGGTTATACTGACATTCGCGAAAACAAGTTTACATAGTATAGGACAAACATATGCAATCAATTTACTCATGTCACTTAACACATGGAAACTAAGACTCATGATTTTACTGTCTCTAACAACAGATTAGAAATAGGTTACTGAGATTGTCAAGACATACCAAAACAAACACATATGTGTAGCTATTAGACATACACGAGACATATTGATATATCTACGGTGAATCTAAATATATATGCTAACATTTGAGATGAACCTATTGACGTACTATCATAATGCATAGTAGGTGATATTACGGTGTTTATGTAAATATATCAATAATGTGTGTAACCATAGATTATAATCATTTTCCGACCTACTTTATACGTCATAGATCGCATATTAGGTACAAACGGCACCGGCTGAGGGTGAAACTAAATAGTTTAAATATTAATTATATTGGTTTGTATGAAAGGAGTCGCTGAAATTATTAGCGTTTGGATTTATGTCATTTTTAGGAAGAAAAGCACAATACCTGACCTGCCGTTAAGAGACCATATCACTCTCTTAGCAATGCATTAGGTATCGGCAAAGTGAGTGCTATGGTCCCAGATCTTCTAGAAACGATACCCACGGACGGGAGATGTACGTTGAGTATACTGCCAGAACGTTACTGTCAGTAGCACGACGTATCGGCTTCCAGAAGTTGCCGCATATCTCTTCATTGAGTGACTAATTGTCTTGGTATGGATATTCCGTGCTATGCTATAATAAAGCTGCCATACAATGGTTGGAAGCACGTTACCCCATTTTTATAACTTTCAAAACAGAATCCGTAAGTTCACTCAGTGCAGACAATGTCAACATTCTTAGAATTCTGATTCTGAAATACAATTGTTATTTTGTTTTTGAAAGTGTATATATGCGAAAATGGGCATAGTGTCCTAACTTTTATATTGTTTAAGTTTCAAAGAATTACTTTGTTAAATACTTTTAATTGGGAAGATATAGTTGGCACTAGCTATGAGCATTCAATGAATATATTTTCTTTGTTCAATTGTATAGTTTGTATGTCTTTACCAGACTGATGATAACGTCAACTTAATTGAACAGGGATGCCTGTAAATATCCATAACTTAATCTAAAACGTTATGTTATATTATCCACAAACAAACAATGATATATTTTATTATCTTCTGACACGTACAGTTAACCAGTAGATCTTTAGTTCGTGAACAATGTAAATTATAATAGATGGATCGTATATAGGCATTGTGATTGTCACAGGAGAATCCGTATCGAATGTTCTATAATCTGAGAACAAGTAATCATCAGAAAGTTAATATTCGCCTATTATAGCACTGTGTCGTCTTCTTTCACTACGAGGTTGATGTAATTATTAACACACTTGTCGAGTAGATCTCACCTGATCCTAAAGACAGGCATTAAAGACATCCTATCACGGATATGTATGCTTGTTTTGGACTAGTTCTTAGCTATAACTGCAAAGTACATTCATTTGACATACATACAATCATGTGTGTAGGTAGCTTCCAAATAACTTCCAAAAAACTTTCCAACGATGTGTGGTTGACAAATCTCCACTGCAACCCCCTATGGACAACCTGAACAACCCAGGAAAACTCTGGTTCACTCAGATACGTGAATGGCAATGCACAACTTATAGTACTCTTGCACTTGAAGTGTTCAACAACATCTACTAAGCATATCCGATACGACAGCCTGTGTATTAACGTTAATAGCAGGGAAATCGTCAGGTTTCCAGATGTCAAATTACGACGATCTCACTGACTGATCTCATAGCTCAGATTTCTTAGCTCTGATTTCTTAGTTCTCACTCTCTCTCTCGTATCTTATCTGACATTGAAACCAATATCCGCATTGAAGAACAGCATGGCCGTCTCATATCATTCTATACTGATTATTTTGCCGGCGTATTTAATTGGTCAGTTGATATCTTATTATTATAATTAGGTACTATGATGGTGCAGTGAACGTGTCGTTGGATAATATAGTGTGTCTGTGTCGTTTGTTGTCATCAGATATAGCTTGCTGAGGATGCAAAGTATGCTTCAACGCAAGTTCAGTGTATCTTCTAAACTCTATTCAGATAGTGTGAGGAGATGGGAGAGAGAGAAAGAGGAGAGAGAGAGGAGAGAGAGAGAAAGAGAGAGAGAGAGAGAGAAAGAGAGAGAGAGAGAAAGAGAGAGAGAGAGGGGGAGAGAGAGAAAGAGAGAGAGAGAGAGAGAGAGAGAGAGAGAGATATATGGGAAGTGAGAAAGGGTAGAGAGCGCGAGAGAATAATGGAAGCTAGAGTAGAAAGATGAAACGGGATATTCTACTGATAGATAGAAAGAAAGAAAGAAAGGACATTACATATCATTAATACAGAAAACGAAGTTGATTTTCTATATATACCTAAGAATATGTAATGAGTATAATAATTGACGCACTAATTTCGATTCCCTCCCATAATGTTTACGACCGCATGTGATTTCCAAGACAAGTAGACGGCGTACCGTCGTCTCGGTTCTACCAGTGACCACATAATAGAACAATTACCGAGCTCCAATCTTCACGTGCTGATAACTCCGCCCGTCTCCTGTCAACACGATGACGTCTCGCTGCCACCCAGCCACCGCCTTTAGCCGTCCGCCAACGACAACATTTCGATTATCTCGTTATAAATGACAGCCAGGGGTAGTTATTAACCACTTTTAATAATTGCAGCAGAAAATCCAGCAGCTGCTGGATGAAATGAGTAGCCTCCCTTGTCTGATCTGTTGACAGTTCTAAAGTTGAACGTAGTGTGCACGAGATATAGGATGCGGGGATCGGATTCTGTGATCAAATGTGTTTACAAGCTGAAGTATATCATAATATATAATATTAATGATATGATGATTCGTATATTCTAGCATTACCTGATTGTCATTACCATCTTGGATAATCACTGTATTATGAGATGTTTTGTCCATCATTAGTTTCAAAATGTGGGATATTGACGATATCTAAACACAGGAGTGTCACTTTATTATGCAATGCACATATTCTAGAGACGATGAGAACACGACGGATGTTTGAGGTCAAGATATGAACATCTACATAAGCTTGTCAACCATAAAACGATAGTGTACTCCAATGCTAATATATGTCATATATGCTTGTTCTCATCCAAGTCTGTCTGTTTATCTGTTTATCTGTTTAATCTGTCTCTCTATCTCTCCCACACTCTCTCTATCTATCTATCTATCTATCTCTCTCGCTCTCCCTCCCCCTCTCTCTCCTCTCTCCCCCTCTCTCCCCTCGCACTCTCTCTCTCCCCCTCTCCTCTCTCTCTCTCTCGGTATCCCTCCCCCTAGGTCTCCCTCTCTTCCTCCCTCTCTCTCCCTCTCTCTGTCCCTCCTTCTCCCTCTCCCGCTCTCTCCCTCATTGTCTCTCTCCCTACTCTCTCTCCCTATCCATCTCTCCCTCCCTCCCTATCTCTATCTCCCTCACTCCCCTCTCTATATTTCTCTCCCTCTCGCTCTCCTTCCCTCTCGCTCTCCCTCTCTCTCGCTCTCCCTCTCCTTCTCTCTCCCTCTATCTCTCTCTCTCTCTCCATGTCTCTGTGTGCGCGTGTTCTTCCAAGCTAAATCAGATGCGCTGTCTAGTCATAATCTCATTTTATGAAAGCATACCATGTTGCCAATTACTCCATACAGTGTTCAGGCTTTATGCAACATTGTACTGCTCTGTGCAGGTTGTACTCGTCCCAATAGATTCAAGCTGATTGCTTACGAAGATCCCAAGGATTGCACATTTCACACGTGTTGTCGATTATTTCTCATCACCGTACTCTTGTAAAAAGTTCAAAGTAGAAACACTGAGAGAATGTCAATTTCATTGTTGCGTGATCAATTTTTCTGATCCAGTAATTTATTAGACATGTTTGGTGAGCAAGTTTCTAACGTCAAGATGATGATGACGTAGACTGGGCTCATGTCTAGTGGCATTCGATCGCTGGAAATAGCGCAGGGCATCCAACAGGGAACCAGTCTGGCTACTGTAAAGGTTATCTGGGATTGTGTTTAGCTCATATAGATGTCAAAGTTAATTGCGGACGTCATGTCAGCTGATGCTAGATTAAAGACCAGGATTAAGGTATTAGGATGTCTGATAACATTGTTTTGCTTATTAAGGTTTATGATAATGTACAATTAGACACATTAATATTATCAATACATTGACTTCCATGATTGAATGCGCATTCAAATAAAATTAAAATTAATAGTACTAGTATATGTAAGTTTCTGATCTATCCAATATGAATAGTATCCAAAATTAAATATAATTAGGTAATTGCATCTTGTCGAGATAATCTTGCCCAAAGAACATGGTTTCTTCTGTGTGAACCTGTTACCCGAAACCTTAACACGTAGGTGTAATGCTTTCATCCCTGCTTACAGTCATCTCCCTTTGTTCAATGTCAGTGTGTATAAATACACAGGTACGCATGTATGTATTATATACTGACGGATAACCAATTGTGGTAGTCTACTTATTGATGTGTGGTAAGGTTTTATGTGTGCTAAGGTTGTATAAATGTATTAAGGATATGCATAATCGGATGATACTTCCATCTCAACCCTGTATATATCTATTCACTCAACGCCGTAGTATCTCAGATTAAAACAATAACGTCCCCGGTATTCGTGCATACCGGAAATAACCAGCTTAATTAACATCTTGCAATAAACTATCCCGTAGAAGACCCCAAGTAAAGGCGTGTGGATGACATCAAGTATATATGTGGGAATGTGATTCTGATCCTGCTAATAAAGACTCTCACCTGTAGCACTGGTCAATGAACACCTTCTAGAGGTTCCATTCCCACAAAGTAATGAGAAATATATCTGGATCGGTGCCCATCCGGGTATAGCAGACAATACAGAGACAATATCCGATCAAATCCTGAAATCAAATTCCGGAAATTGATCCTTCTATCTGAAATAGTTCCCGCAGACATTTTTCTGGAGTCGGTTTGTCTTAGAATTTACACATTGATCATCAGAAAGCGCTCGAAGCAGCTAGTATGTATAACTCATTTAACCTTCTATCAGCTACAGGCAACTGTAAATGCCATATATAAATATGTTATTGTGGTTTATCTGGTAGGGTGAAGGTTAAGGGTCATAGCGGTATATGTTGTACTTTTTGACTAATATGTCTACATAACAAGCAGGCATCAAGTACTAGGGGGTGGCTTGGTTCACTGTCGGTTCTGTTTCACTCAGCATTATAGTCTTGTCAATAACGTGCCATTGCGTCCATCTTTCTCCAGCGCTGGCTGGTGTTAGTGAATTAGGAATATGGAATAGACAGATAATTAGCCAATCCTCCAACTTAAGGACGTCATGTTTCGCTTCATCGCCTACTGATGAAGCCCAGTTATACGACTTAAAATACATTACAATGGTGAAGTGGCAATCGAAAATCATCTTATCATAGGTCAAATGTCACCAACGGAATTATTATATATTCAGTTAAAACTATTGTTCACATACCGTTGTTTTTTTAAATGTGGTTTTATTTTTCAGATGTATTTGCTGTTATAGTTCATATTAGTACACGACATGAGTATATAGTTCGAGTACTTAGTAGGCCTAGTTATTCTTGTTATTGTTATTCGTCAAGATCATTAACAGCTAAGTACGCAGCACGCTGTTCCTGCAATATGTGGAAGCTTTCTCTCGGGAATATGGTCAACGTTTCCAGATTAATAACTAACGAAAGTCAGATCCGTAAAAAAAAAAGAAATTAGAATACAGGACAGATGAGATAGGGAATTGCCATGTTAGATAGGGAACGGGTAAGAGTGTTTACATTCGGAGATTACGGACTTCCCGTGGGGGAAATGTGCATGTTTGTTCCTTCTGAATGTGAGATAACTTTGTTTGTATAGCGTCGGACCGCCAAACATTACCAAGCCGAACTGGACAAATTAATATTGGAATAACGATTGCCCATAATGAAAATGTTCGTAATAAGTATAAGCGTGTTTATGCTGGTCTATACTGTCATATATTTACGCCAAACAGTGTCACATACTTATGCTTACACCAAACATTGTCACATACTTATGCTTACACCAAACATTGTCACATACTTTTACTAACAACACACAGTGTCATATACTTTTACTCACAACAAACAGTGTCACATATCTGTTCTCACACCAAACAGTGTCACATACTTATACTTACACTAAACAGTGTCGCATACTTATACTTACACCAAACAGTGTCACATACTTATACTTACACCAAAGAGTGTCACATAATTATACTTACACCAAACAGTGTCACATACTTATACTTACACCAAACAGTGTCACATACTTTTACTCACACCAAACAGTGTCACATACTTATACTTACACTAAACAGTGCCACATACTTATACTTACACATCAAACAGTGTCACATACTTAAATACTTACAACACGCATTGTCACATATTTTTACTCACAACACACAGTGTCACATACTTTTACTCACAACACACAGTGTCACATACTTATACTTACACCAAATAGTGCCGAGTAAATCTTATGGTACCATGCTTTTTTCGAAAGCTTCATGAAACGATGCCATTGGCTAGTATAGTGTCTAGTATCCATTGCCCTAAATATGAAAGTAAACATACATAATATGTAATTGTGTTATGTTTTATGGACACGGGTATATGCCATACTCTTACTCACCCTCCGGGGTTGCATCTGTTTTATAATCTGGCATCAAGAGAGATCATCTTATATGATAAAATTACATTTAATGAATAAGTACGTGGTTTTTTTTATACTTATCTCAGAAGGTTTGGTTCGGGTTGTTTTCTCTTTATGTTTACGATATGTCTTGTCTTCGGTGGGGATAACGTCTAGCTTGATGTGTACCACACATATATAGATACAGCAGGTGCTCGACACCACGTCTTAATGCATGATGCTGCTCTGTGACGTGATGATGAAAGTACGCCGGCTGTTACTACCACGCAGACAGATCAGACAGGCCTGTCGTAGCTATGTCAGGTTACGTCTTTATCTACAGCCGTTAGATCGGCGGAAATGTATATGTCGGTCGTCTATAAAGACTTCATGTTTGATTAAACATTGTTTTGACATTCGGAGATGATTACGCTAAGTACTGTATAACCTACACACTTTCTTACTGTTAGTATAACGTATCTGTTTCTTACAGATAGTGTGTTACATCAGACGAAGGAGCAAAGTTTAAAACGATTTCTAATGCGTGGATTCACATTTCAAAGCAATGCATGATTTACAGCTATCGATTTCGAATTAAGTGCATCTCGTTATATATATAGGCCTACTACTACTACTAGTAGTGGTAGTCGTAGTAGTGGTAGTAGTAGTAGTAGTAGTATCATTATTATTATTATTTAGTAGTAGTAGTAGTAGTAGTCGTAGTAGTGGTAGTAGTAGTAGTAGTATCATTATTATTATTTAGTAGTAGTAGTAGTTATTGAAGTAGTAGTAGTAGTACTAGTAGTAGTAGTAGTAGTAGTAGTGGCAGCAGCAGCAGTAGTAGTAGTAGTAGTAGTGGTAGTAGTAGTAGTAGTATCATTATTATTATTATTTAGTAGTAGTAGTAGTTATTGAAGTAGTAGTAGTAGTAGTACTAGTAGTAGTAGTAGTAGTAGTAGTAGTAGTGGTAGTAGTAGTAGTAGTAGTAGTATTTATTAGTAGTAGTATT
>JAUTBV010139804.1:0-11437 GCA_032361325.1 Lepetodrilus fucensis
TGGCTTTCTCTTGGTGGAGCAGATCTTGTCGCAATTATGATTATAAGAGCGATCCAGGAGCGCTATGGAATAGATTCTGTTTTACTGGTCGTTACAGATTTTAACAAAATGGCTGCAGCACATTGGCTTCCTGAAGGAACTCATAGCCTCATATTATCGGACTTCGATACGGAATTGAGTCATGAAGACCGGGTTGTAATAGTAACAAGATTGATCTGGGCCATGCAGCCTATAGCCGTATTAAACAATAACAGTCGGGCCTTGTGGGATGCTGTTATGCATAGGGGGAAGGGGTTGTCTCAGTTCACTAATTTGTATGCTACGTTATTTTGTAGAGATTACCTTCCTGATGGTAGAAATAGTGGTTATTCAAATTTATATTTTCGCAAATGTATTCCCCATTTAACAAAATTGTATGTTGATAATCAAGGGTTTGTGAAGGAATTGATTCATGAGTTTGGAGTGACTGAAAAGGAGAGGGGGAAATTATCAGTACTTTACCAGCCATCAACAATCTTAAAAGATTCTGGAAGAACTTTTAAGTTTACACTGCGCCCGAACCGCTCGGCAGACTTCCATATTTTATGGGTGGCCCGTTTCTGCAGGCAAAAAAATGTTGAATTACTAATTGAAATAGCATCCAAATATCCGAATGCAACCTTCGATGTTTATGGGGCTGGTGAAGACCATTATACTGAATTACTAAAAGTAAATGCGACAAGCAATATTGTATTGCATGGTCAGTTTAGCAAATTTGAAGAATTACCACTCGAAACTTATGATGTTTTTCTATACACCTCATTGTGGGATGGCTTGCCGTACGTGTTGATAGATGCAGCAGCATGCCAGATTCCTATTGTAGCTTCTGACGTTGGTGGTATTAGCGAGCTTGTCGATGATGATACAGGCTGGATTGTTAACCATTATCGAGACGCAGAAAGGTACATAGATCAATTGGAATATATAAGAACTCATCCGGAAGAAACACAAAAACGGGTTGAGTCAATGAGGGCTAGAGTTGCGATGCAACACTCATGGCAGTCTTATACAAACGCGTTGGAGAAGATGCCATCCTTTTTGCTGGAGGAATAATACACTATGCCATCAATAGATATTTCAGTCATTGTAAATCTTCATTCAGAAGGGATTCTTGTTCACCCAACTATGCTGAGCCTCCTGGAGGCAAAAAAAACCGCTCAGCACTATGGGATAAGCGTAGAAGTATTGATTGTTGCGGATAGGCCGGATGACTCAACTAGAGAGTACATTGCTTCATGTACTATACTTGATTTTAAAGAGATTATTGTTGAGTTTGGAGATTTGGGTGGGTCTAGAAACGCGGGAGTACGAGCTGCGCAAGGAAAGTGGATTGCTTTCATTGACGGTGATGACCTATGGAGAAAGAATTGGCTTGCGTTAGCATATCAGGCTGCTGAATCAGATCAGCGTGAAGTCGTATGGCACCCTGCAGTAAGTGTTTATTTTGGAACACATAACCACCTTTTTCCTCATGTAGATATGGAAGATCCGAAATTTGATATGTGGGGCTTGGCCATTTATAATTATTGGACTGCTCTGTCATTCGCAAGCCGCGCTCTGTATATCGCAGTACCTTACCCCAGCACCGATTTGGATAAGCAGCTAGGAAATGAAGACTGGAGCTGGAACATGCGCGTAATTGAACATGGAGGTCTCCATAAATGCGTTCCGGATACAGCCCATGTTATCCGTCAAAAACAAAACTCGTTACTGATCGATTCAAATAAGGCGAAGGTGTTGCAGCAACCAACCGATTTGTTTAGAGCATTGATTTATAACGGACACCATTAGCTTACTAGTCCTTTAGGGCATTGTATTGTAAAGTTTGCTCACGCGTGAAAAGGTTCGTCAGAGTATTACACCTCACTCAAGTTTCGGAGTTCCAATATATGTAAACTTATCCCTTCAGCTATGGAGTAAGCGTCAGCAGTAATTATGTCATTGGATGAGGTTTGTTAAATCTTTGTCCTGGGTAAATCTTTTAAGATTTGAGAGAGTTGGGAAATGGAAGTATTTCGGGTTTTTTGGCTACCTTACGGGATGCCTCATTATGGGCTGGCATGTATTGAAAGAGACTCACATTTTATTGATAATGCTATGTATACCGAAAAAATGAAAGAAACCTAAGAAATGGATAATACTTTATCTGGATATCTGTCTAGTTTGCACCGAGATGGTGGGAAACGACTGGGGCAGTCTATCTCCACTTGGGCCTTGGGTATTCAGCCGGAGGTCGATTTCTGGTCGAACTGGTTCGCTGATAGGGAGGGGCGGTGGCCTGATGAATATCAACAGCGGACCTCACCAATTCCTCTGGTTCCCTGGGTTGAGAATTTGTTACCGCAAACCGCAGAGGGGAGGATTGCGACTGTGCTTGATGTAGGGTCAGGGCCTCTAACACTCATAGGATCCCATTCACCGAATAGAGATGTTGAGGTGCGGGCGGTGGATCCCTTAGCCCATCAATATGCAGAAATAGCGAAAAAAAATGGTGTTACGCCTCCGGTGGTAACGGAAATGGGATTTTCCGAAGATCTGAGTTGCCGTTTTGATGCTGGCTATTTCGATGTGGTGACCTGCACTAACGCCCTTGATCACGCGATCGAGCCCATGTGGGGTATTCTTGAAATATTTATCATCACCCGATCTTCTGGCGCCATCAAACTGGCCCATCAGCGGAACGAAGCAGTCAAGGCGGACTATGACGGATTCCATCAATGGAACATGGAAGGAGAAAACGGTCATTTTATTCTCTGGAACAAAAGCCACCGGATTGATGTGACTAGAATTATGTCCGATGTTGCTAGTGTTGAAACCTGTATCGAGGGAGAGGCAATAACGGTCCTCATAAATAAACAACGTGATCTCGATTTGGACCTCCTAGACTACCAGCGCAAGCTGAGAGCTGGATTGCTGGAAGCCTTGTTCACGTGATCGGTTTCGGTGCGGGTCGTTTTTTACTAGATGTGTGCTTGAAACTGAGAAATATCTTTAAGAGCAATGAAAATAGGGGGTAACTAATGGATGATACTTTATCTGGATATCTGTCTGGCCTGTATAAAGATGGTGGCAAACGCCTGGGACGGTCAATTTCCACTTGGCGCCAAGGCGTTCAGGCAGAGGTCGATTTCTGGTCGCATTGGTTTGCCACGAAAGGGGGTGATTGGCCTGAAGACTATGCGAATAGAATGGAGCCTCAGCCACTTCAGCAGTGGTTGCAAGATTTTCTTACCGCTGAGGCTGGTTGCAAGATTCATTTTCTTGACGTTGGCGCAGGCCCCATTACGAAAGCTGGAACCTTTATACCTGACCGTGAGGTAGAAATAACAGCGACTGATCCACTGGCGAATTTCTACACTAGAATCATTTCTGATAACGGTGTCGGAGTCCCCCTGGCTACTAAACTCGCTTTTGCTGAAGACTTGAGCTGTCGTTTTAATCCATTGAGCTTTGATCTGATTAATTGTCAGAATGCGCTTGATCATAGCATTGAACCCATGTGGGGAATTGTGGAAATGTTCATTGTTCTCAAGGTTGGGGGGGGCATATTTTTAGGCCACAGGAAAAACGAAGCTGAATTCGAAAACTATGACGGGCTGCATCAGTGGAATTTTGATAAGGAGAATGAAGATTTCATTATTTGGAATACGGAGCGCCGAATTAACGTTTCAAAAATTCTATCTCCCGTGGCGTTAACTCAAACGAATATCGATGCCGATTTTATTACTGTGACAATCGCCAAAAAAAGTGAGTTTGATCTGGAGTTGCTTGACTACCAGCGTAAGTTAAGAGCCGGACTGCTGGAAGCTTTGTTTGTGTAGGTCATTTTTTCGATTTGACTGTAAGCGTTAAAACTAGCGCTGTTCGTCAGCTGGCCTGACCTCCTGTTCTTATACCGGATGATGTTTGGGGAAAGAGCGAATATACATTGTGGCGTTCAGACTCACGACACAGCGCATTATCCGGTTGTTCTGGCAGATGAAAGCGAAGCGCTAATTCCTACCCAACGGGAATAGCAGTCATCGCTATGAACCTAAAGCTGACGATAACTTCAGGACTGAAGCTTATCGGGTTTTTGACCTGTATCCGGACTTTCAGTCCATAAGGCTAAACTACGGCTTTAGCTGGAGGTTGTTTAACTATTTGCTAAAGCAATGATTTTTCGAGAGAGTTAATACATCATAGGTACGCTTGTGCCTCAAAATGTCAAAATAGGCTTTCAAACCATCTTTCAATGGACTCTCCTTAATTATGAGACTTTCCGTTTATAAGCGCTTATACTTTCGCTTGCTATTCATCGGTATTTTATTTGCTGACGGATTAATGGGTGGATTGTTCCCTCGATTGCATCCTTTTTTACATCACCTTCACCAGTTAATTTGGGAGAGACGCTATAAGGAATTTAATCAAACGGTTTTCCGAGTTCTTTTTAGAGTGCTACCGTTTCTATCAAGGCAGAGTGCGCCAGTATCTTCTCCTAAACAGGCGGATATCTCCAGCCAACCTGACCCCATATTATTAGATGCCAGAACACATTATTTGAACAAAGATGGTGTTCGGTTGGATAAGCGCTGTTTTGTATTCCGCAGCTACCGTTGTCCATTACTGATTAGTGTTATTATCCATGCCAGCGAGGAAAGGGAAAGATTGGAGAAAACCGTATCGTCGGCTCTTGATCACGCAGGTCTTGAAATAGAATTGCTAATTCTTACTGGTGAGTCTTCGGCTCAATCAGTTTCTGAGAAGTTGAAGTCAACCTTTGATAGTAAGCGCCTAAGAGTTGTCTCCATAAATAACGAGGATATTGCGGATGCTCAGGATAGGGCCATTGAGATGGCAGAAGGGGAGTATATTTGCTTTCTTTATTCCGGGGATATTATAGAGCCGACATTTTTTGATAAATGTATTTCTTGTGCCGAAAGTAATCATTCAGTCGGATTTGTTTTTTCTATAGTTGAGGAGTTTGAAAAGCACTTTTTTTCAGGAAGTGGAGCATTCACCAGAAAAGCCGAAGAAGTAATTTCTCAGGCCCATTTCAGGGGCGTGTTCCGGCGCGATGACTGGAAGATAGCCTTTGCCCGTAGAAAATCTAAAGAGACTATTTCTAAAGATTTGATGATATGGGACAAATTAGAGTCGGTGGGTCGTAACGGTTTTCTAATACCTGAAGTGCTTGGGCGTTCAAGCTATAAGTGTAGATCCCGAAATCACCGTACTCCCAGGCACATTCAATCAATAATTAGTAAAAGCATTAAGATGTTGGATGCTTCTGTAGACCCCGATCTCACTTGTCACAGCGGTCAGATTTTTCATAAGCTTTCAACCCCCCCTCTTTATGCGGACAATTCTGAGTTACCTCATATCATAATTCTTATTGGTAACACTCTAGGTCAAGCGTTTAGCGCTTCTTCATTAATCGTGAATCTATTGATTGGATTAGAGTCTGCTCATCGAATTTCACTAATTACGTTGCAGCAGAATAAATCTATGAGCATCCTGAAGAGCTTTGTTGATATCCCAGAATCTTATTGTCTGCAAGGTTTTCTTTCTCAACCCGTTTGGCCCGATTTTGTTGAGGCCATTGTTTCTTCTCGTCAGACACAGCTTATTGTCACACTTGGATTGCCTGGGACTATGATGGACTTTATTTCCACTCTTAAAAGGAAATATAATGCATTGACATGGGCGGTACTCATTGATGGTGATTGTATCCCGGATAAACAAAAGTCTTTTTTCGCGCTATCCAATTATGTTGATTCCTATCTAGTTCCGGCAGAGAACATCCGTCAATATGTGTTAAGGCAAGGTATATGCTCAGATAAGATAGAAGTTTTCAGACAAACGAGACAAATCCCTTCTATTCTCAACTTAGATATAACAGTTGATCATTCATGAGTAGCATCAAGAGGCCACGAAAGAATTATGATATTTCGTTGGTGTTGAACCTGCATGATGAAACACGTTTTCTACGTCGAACCATGCTTTCCTTTGAAGGGGCTGTTAGATATGCGTTTCGTCGAGGGTTAACAGTTGAATTAATTGTTGTGCTTGATCGCCCTGCAACATCAACAGTTCAGTGGATTGATAATTACAATTTCGATGTTTTTGATTATTACCAGATTATTGAGGTTGATCATGGATCTTTAGGGTTGTCAAGAAATAGTGGTATTGACTTGGCCACAGGTGAATATATATGCACGTGCGATGCGGATGATTTGATTTCCTACAACATGCTGTTTGAGTTATTTCTTTGTGTTCGAACCTATGGAAAAAGTACAATTGCTTTCCCACAGTTTCTTTTTGCTTTTGGTGAAAGTTATCATATGGTGGAGTATTTTGGTACTGACAAGGTCTCAAGGCTGGGTTTTTTTGAATACAATCCCTATATTTCACGTGTTTTTGTTCATCGATCGCTCTTTGAAAAACTTCGCTATAAAGATGTAAATTTGACGACTGGTTTTGCTTATGAAGATTGGCACTTCAACTGTGAGGTACTATCCTTAGGTTACGAATTCAGAGTGGCCAAAAATACTGTGTTTTTTTACCGGCAAAGAAAGGGTAGTCTGTTGCAAAAAGCCAATTCCTTTTCTGTTGGTTGTATCCCATTCTCAGAATTTTTCAGCCCCAAAACATACTTGCGAGTTTGTGGAGACGATTATGATCGATACCTCAGACAGGATATTTCACGGAACAATCCAGAGAATAGCCGTCAAACTCTTTGTAACGATCCACTCATTATCGAGTTGATCTATGAAGCTCAGAAAATTGATCCCTCTATAGATGTCGTTCAAGCAGGAGAAGCTTTTATGTTCTCAAACCTTGATGGTGATTTGGAATCAGGAGCGGCTTACTTTCAAATTATTAAACTGTTGGCTACGGAAATGGAAGAAAAGTCGATTTCTTACTTTACCGATGTGTTGTTGCTTCCATTTCTTACGACCGGTGGAGGAGAGAAATATATTTTAGATGTTCTTTCAGGGATAAGCAGGATAGATCCTGATAGGAGCTTTTTAGTATTGACCGGAGAGTCGTTTGAGCAGCATCAATGGATTGATCGACTGCCGGAACGGAGTATCTTTCTTGATCTGTATAGAAAAAGTAGTAATAGTGTGGAGATTGACGCGGTAGTCGATAAATTTACTTTGCGCCTCATTCAGGCAGTCGCGTCTCGGTCTATTGTTCATTTAAAATCATCTTGTTACAGCGCCAGATTTGTTGGTGCATTTGCTTCACTTCTTCCTTCCAATTTATTTGTGTATTATAGATTTACTGATGAGCAATTGTTCAGGAGCAGCTATAATTTTACAAGAGGTTATTCATTTCAGTTTCTTTCTGAATATGGTGAGAGTATCGATACTATTGTTACAGATAATGAGATGATTAAAGCGCATGATGCTCAGTTGCTCGATACGCTTTCTGAAAGAACTCACTGTCTTTATAATAGGTGTTCAGTTCTTGCGGACGAAGAACTAGATAAAGAGTATCCTGTCAAATATCGACTCCTTTGGGCTTCCAGGCTAGACTCTCAAAAACGCCCGGAGTTATTGCTAAAGCTAGCTGAGAGGCTTCACGAGAAGCTCCCACAAATCCGGATTGATGTTTATGGATCCCCGGTTTTTGACAACTACGATGTATCTCCGCTCAGCGAGCATCGTGATCTCGAGTATAAGGGGGGGTATAGTGATTTTGAAATGTTGCCGTACTATGAATACGATGCGTTCCTATATACTACTAGATTTGATGGTTTACCCAATGTTATTCTGGAAGCGCTCTCAGCTGGGCTGCCGGTCATTGCCCCTGATATTGGTGGGATAAGAGAGGCGGTTCAAGATGGAGAAACCGGATTTCTTCTGAATAATATTGATGATGATGATGCCCTTATAGAGGCTTACGTTGATGCCTGCGCCAGCCTTTATAGTCAAGAAACAGATTTGATGGCTATGAGAAATGCGGCCATAAGGCTCATAAAAGAGCGCCATTCGGAGGAAGCGTATCTCAACCATCTTGGTAAGATTTTTTAAAACCAATAAGCTAAGTTTGAGCACTCCTATCTCATGCGAGAATCCTAATACTCCGTTAAGTTTGTCGTGATTATAGTTTATTGTTATCTATCATATGATCTTTGGCTTTTTCAGATAGCTATGAAAGAGTATTCTCATATCATGGGTAATTACTTGCATAGTTAAGAATGGAACAGAAAAAACCAATATACAATAAAAGTAATCCCGGTACTGTTGTGTGTGTTCTTGGAATGCATAGAAGTGGTACCTCTATGGTTATGCGCTTGCTTAATTTATGTGGGGTCTATACCGGCAAACACCTAGTTGGAAGCGATCAAGGGAATGCCAAGGGTCATTGGGAGCATAAAGAGATCTTAAGCATTAATGTGGAAATTCTAAGGCGCTTGGGCGGAAGCTCAGTCAGCCTTCCAAAGTTTAATAGGGCTTGGGCAGATGATCCTGGGCTGGATGACCTCAGGAGCAAGGCAAATGAGCTTATTTCAGATATGGATAGTACGGGTGAAATCTGGGGGTTTAAAGAGCCTCGCACCTGCTTAACATTACCCTTCTGGCAAAAACTTATTCCGGATATGAAGTATGTAGTTCCGGTGCGCGATCCTATGGAGGTAGCCCATTCACTACAAAAAAGAGACAATATACCTATTCAGCATGGGCTTGTCTTGTGGATTAAGTACTGGTTGTCTATACAAAAAAGTCTTAAATATGAAAATGCAGTATTCACGCTGTACAAAAATTATTTCAATGATTGGAAAGAAGAGCTATATCAAATAATAAGTTTTATAAATAAGGATTTGTCATATTCTCATGCGATTGAGGAAATAGAGGAGTTTATAGATCCATCACTGAGGCATAATCTATCCAATGGCAAGAGTAATATTATCCTCAATAAGCATTTTAGGGAAAGAAGGGGGAATGCTACCGTAATTTCCCAGTTTCTTTTTGATGAAATACGTTTGCACATTGATCATATCGATCCAAAAAGCAATATAGAAGTAGAGTTATTGAAACATCAGGTTGAAGAAACAAACAAAGCAACCAAATGGGCAGAAGAACAGCGCACCCGTTGGCAGGAAGCTGCTCAAAAGGCCATTGAAGATGGCAAGCAGGTAGAAGAACAGCGCGCCCGTTGGCAGGAAACTGCTCAAAAGGCTATTGAAGGCGCTAAGCACGTAGAAGATCAGCTAGCCCATTGGCAGAAAATAGCGGAGAAAGAGAAGGCTAGCCTTGTTGATCTTGAATTGACGAAAACTTTTTTAGGTACACTTGCCAGGGATCAACAAAAGATCATCCAGAGAAAACAAAATCATGTCCTTCATAGGATAAATCCATCAGCAAGAGGTTATACGAAATGGCTGCCCGTATGGAGGAAGGGTGGACGTTCTCCACTGGTCAGTGTTGTGCTACCTGTGTGTCAATCAAGCCCGTATTTGAAGGCATCTATTGAAAGTATTTTAAATCAGTCATATGAGAATATTGAGCTGGTTGTCGTGTCAGCAGAGTCCTTGCAGGAATCAGTACAGCAGGTTATTGCATCTTTTAGCGATACTAATAAACATATCTATTTTTACTACCTTAAGCAAAGCGATATCTGGCGATTATTGAACAAAGGCTTGGAAGTGAGTCACGGAGAATATATTGCCATTCAAGGTGTGGGAGATATTTCTCTACCGCGCCGATTTGAGGCTCAGGTTCGATTATTAGAGAATAACAGCCAGATTGGAGTCGTTGGCTCTTTTATTGAGCTGGTTAGCGATACCGGAAAAAGAGTCAGTAGGCATAAGGTTCCGGAGTTTGACTGTCAGATCAAGTTCAAACAACTTTTTACCTACAGCATTATTCATTCTTCAGCCATGCTTCGGCGAAAAACAATCGAAAAAAATAGGCTGAGGTATAACCCTGTATATAGGCAAGCTGCAAAATATGAGTTCCTAACACGTTTCCTCCGGCTGTCTTTTGGTGCAAATCTACAGGAAACTCTAGTTCGGGTTAGAGCCTCTGATAGTATCGAATCATGCTTGGAAATGGTAGATAAGCTAAGTAATCTGCAATTGACTCTACTTGATAAAGAGTTAGTCTATAGTGTTGCGGAGAAAACAAGCTTGGTTGCTCTGTATGATATGATTCTTCGAGGTGGTGATTTTCGAGAGTTAGACTATGATGAATCGCTTCTGAATGGTTTCCAGAAAATACTCAAATTATATCTGACCCACTCAGAATCAAAATGCAAGGATCTCGATTCTTTAAAAGAGGCAGTATCTCAATTGAATAGTGAGAATCAATAGTAATGACGTGGTCAACCTATTTGAGACGGGTGTAGCTACGAACTGATGTAAACCTTAGAGTTAGCAAGCCACTCCATACTGACTAATTTTACCCCAGAACTGCTTCCATCGGTTTGAACCTCCAACGTTCTCAATCTCAGAATAATTGATGCCCCATTCTCACTCCATTGTAGTGGTCTAATAGAACCGGACACTTTAATGAGAGACAATAACCATCAATCATTGAGGTGTCATTATGGGACAGAAACGAAGTTGCAAGCAATATTCTAAAGAGTACAAAGAAGAAGCAGTCGCCTTGGTACGCACCCCTGCTCCTTATTCCCAGGTCTTAACACGTCAACTTGGTTCCTGAAAAGCCACCCTCCAAACCAAAGCCACTCGGTCATCAATTAGTCAAGGAGATATATTATGGAAAGATGCTAGGAGTAAACTCATGGTTATTGCCATGAGCGTAGCTTCAAGATGTGAAATCATAACTTTGCAGCTCAAAAAACGTTGTTGGCAAATGCGTAACTGACATTGTCAGGTATAAGGCTGTCCTATCTTCGGATCTATTCCTATGTCCATTAGTAAATCTTCCGCCTCAGGCGGAGGAGATGATGGTGGAAAGGCCTTACGAAAATGATTAGTAGTTAACAGGGCGGCTATTAAGCCTACTGGATAAGAAAATAGCCCTGCAAATATTGCTGCGTAAGGGCGACTATCGGCTTGGAATAAACAGTCATTATGAAAGAATGCTGCGTGTTTACCACACATGGAGGAAGGACGCCTGACTTCCATACTAGCGTCAGTGATTACCATATCATATTTCTGTTGAAATAATGATGGTAGCATGCTTAAGGACGTTATAAAACCTGGTTTGCGACCAAATACCTGATTGTAGTCAGCGTCTTTCTGGTGGCAGTCGATCCTGCTTTCATCGCATAAAATATCAATGGAGGATTTAGGATTGTTTGTTTTGATGGATGCTAGTATAGCCGGTTCAAAATCTTCAATACTAATATCTATTAGTATTCGTTTTATATTATGTTTGATGAAATAATTCTGATCTATTTTGGGGCGGTCGGACGCGAAAATTATCCATGAATTCCAGTT
>JAUTBV010139815.1:0-26558 GCA_032361325.1 Lepetodrilus fucensis
GACCCACTAATGGGTCGCGAACTCAACATGGTTCGGGCGGACGGGCTGGCGGACCGCCTAGAGCGGAGCCTGCGGTGAGACCGATCTAGACGCGCTCCACGATCATGGCGGTGCCTTGGCCGACACCGATGCACATGGTTGCCAACGCACGATCCTGGCCGGTCGCTTGTAATTGCCGTACCGCGGTAACGATCAGGCGAGCCCCACTCATGCCCAGCGGATGCCCAAGGGCGATACCGCCGCCGAGCGGATTCATCCGAGAGTCATCATCGGCAATACCAAGCTCACGGGTGCAGGCCAATACCTGAGCAGCAAAAGCCTCGTTGATCTCGATCAGGTCAAAGTCGTCCATGGTCAGACCCGTCTTTGCTAACACCTTGCGGGTAGCGAACACCGGACCGATACCCATCACCCGAGGCTCCACCCCAGCGGCGGCGGAAGCAGTGATCTTGGCCAACGGTGTAAGCCCATACTTCTCAACCGCATCGGCCGAAGCCAACAAAACGGCAGCTGCCCCGTCGTTGATCCCTGATGCGTTGCCAGCCGTAATCGAACCACCGGGAACAATGGCTCGAAGCTTGGCCAAACCCTCCGCCGTTGACTCCCTCGGGTGCTCATCGGTATCGACGATGGTGGTCGAACGCCGCTCCTTCACCTCCACCGGGATGATCTCGCTCGCAAAAGCGTCAGAAGCAATGGCAGCCGCCGCCTTGGTCTGGCTCCACAACGAGAACGCGTCTTGATCTTCCCGGCTGATGTTGTAGTCATCGGCCAAGTTCTGAGCGGTCTCGGGCATGGAGTGGGTGCCGTAGGCCTCCTTCAGCGCAGGGTTCACGAAGCGCCAGCCGATTGTTGTATCGAACATTTGGGGTGTGCGATCGAAAGCCTTGGTTGATTTACTGACCACCATCGGGGCCCGGGACATTGACTCCACTCCCCCAGCCACATACAGGTCACCCATGCCCGAGCCGATCATGGCGGCGGCATTGGCAATGGATGTCATGCCAGAAGCACACAGCCGGTTGACGGTGTGGGCGGGCACCTCGGTCGGAAAGCCAGCCAGCAGCGAAGCCATGCGGGCAACATTGCGATTGTCTTCCCCCGCCTGATTGGCACAACCCATGATCAGATCGTCAACGGCGGTCCAGTCAATCCCGTCGTTTCGCTCTCGAATAGTTCGAAGAACAACGGCGGCCAGATCATCAGGACGCACCCCGGAAAGTGCTCCCCCGTATCGACCCACTGGGGTACGGACAGCGTCACAGACAAACACAGCTTGGCTCATCGCAGCGAGGCTAGTCGTCTTCGAGGTAGGTACCCAGTCCGTCCCACATCTGTTCGGCCTGCTCCAGCCTGACCTCGACGTCGCCATCGATCCGCGCCGCCACGGAGGCCACCAGAAGCTCGGCCATTGCCACCGATGGAACTGAGCTGTCAAAGGGGCCGATGGCGGGAATGGTTAGACCAAACCAGTTCTTGGTCAGGTTGGCCAGGGGTGACATGGGACCATCGGTGACGGCGATGAGTTCCACACCCGAGTCCACCAGCATGGATGCAGCGCGAATGACCGAGTGTCGGTAGCGACGGAAATCGAATATGACTGCCACGTCACCAGGGCCCGCCTCCACCAGGTCGGCGCCGGTGAGAAATACATCCAAGACTCGTACCCGTGGCCGGATCATTCGGAGTCCGGCTACCAGTGAGTGGGCGCCTGCTCGCGAGGTCTCGCCCGAGGTGATCCACACCGAGTCCGCCCGCCTGATGGAATCGGCTGCTCGTTCCAATCGCTCATCGCTGGCGGCATCAATGACCGATCTCAAGGAAGCCTCAAAGTTGCGGGCAGCAACGGCAATCGTCGAAGTCTCACCCTTGCGGAACCGCTCGATTGGTCGGGTGAGTTGTTCGGTCATTCCCTCCCGCACGAACTCTTGCAGATCGGTGAATCCCGCGAAGCCAAGCTTGACCGCGAAACGAACAACCGTCGGCCCGCTGGCTCCCACCGATTCGGCAACCTCCACCACTGTCCCGAAGGCAATGAGGGTGGGTTCTTCGGAAACCTTGACTGCTATACGCCGCTCGGTTGGGGTAAACCTGCCGCGGTTCGCTGCCATTCGCCGCGCCAATGCAGTGTCGCTCATGCGGGAATAGTAACGAATACTGGCCCCATCAGCCCGCCAATTCGTCTTATCCCGCCTGTCGGTACGCATCAATGATGGAGAAGAGGGTGTCATCCAAGGGGGTGTGATCCCAGCCAAACTCTTTGGTGAAGGCACTGGAATCAATCACAAAAGGGCTCTCCACCTGGTAGCGCATCTCCTTCAACTCCCGGATGATCGGCATGAAGATACCCAGCGCCGTCAGGGCGAACGGGGGTACCGAACTAACCTTCACCGGGTCGACACCAGCAAGGTGGCAGAGGCGGTGAATCAGTTCCCTGGCCGGAATGGGCGGTGCCGTTGGCACATGCCAGGCCTTGCCCCATGCGGCCGGTTCGCTAGCAAGCGTCACCAAAGCTCGGGCCGAGTCATCAACGGAGGTCCAACTGTGCGGCTGGGATGGGTCCCCCAACACTGATACCGCTTTCGACTTCAAAAGCTTCGGAACAATTCGGTCTGCGATCTGACCGTTGGCACCCATCTGAGGTCCGATGAAGTCCGAGGCTCGGGCCTCGGTGACTCGGGACCGTCCCGCATCATGTGAAGCCTTGGCTGCGGTCCACATGTCGACCCGGATCTGACCCTTCTTGGAACTTGGAGTGAGGGGTGACTCCTCGGTCATGGGGCCGGTTGGATCGGCATATCCGTACAGATTGCCCATGGTGACCAGCACAGCACCGGTTTGCTCAGCAGCAGTCAGCAAGGAGGCAGCCAGGGGTGGCCAATCACTGGCCCATTTCTGATAGGGCGGATTGGCACAGTTGTAGAGTGCTGTCGCTCCCTCCGTGATTCGGGTGAGTTCGGCGGTGTTGCCAGCGTCCAGAGCCACTGTTTCGATATTGACGTGACTCGGGCCCGCACCCGATCGGCTGAGCACCTTCACGCGATCCCCGGCCTCAGCCAACAACACGGCCGTGGTGGAACCGATGGCGCCAGCACCAACAACGATGTGCAAATCCTGGTTGGCGGGACGAGATGACTGCGGTGCATCTTGGTTTTCAGGAGACATGGGGACTCGTTTCTGAGACAATCACTGGATATGGAGAGCGGTGCTCTCGCTTTCACTATGACGGCCCTCCCGATTGTTGTCAAGAGCGGTGCTCTCTTTTTAGATATCTGCTCTCGATTCTTGCAATTTGACCAACTTACGTTGATACTGCCGCCATGGCTTCAACCCCGCCCACAGCACCGACACGCGCCATCGGTATCCGGGAACGAAACCGTGTTGAACTCACCGCGGAAATTCTGGCTTCGGCCCACCGGCACCTGGTCGAGCACGGATCCGGCGACCTGTCCCTGCGGGCCATCACTCGCGACCTCGGCATGGCGTCTTCCGCCATCTATCGCTACTTCTCCAGCCGAGACGAGCTACTGACTGCGCTCATCATCGAGGCCTACAACGACCTGGCCGATCGGGTGGAGCTGGGAGAAAAGTCGATCGCCGACCAGGACAATCTCGGCGCCCGCTGGTTAGCCATCGGCTCCAGCATGCGGGATTGGGCCATGGAAAATCCCCAGCAGTGGGCCCTGATCTATGGCACCCCGATTCGCGGCTACGCCGCCCCGCAGGACACCATCGCCTCCGCCACTCGGGCCACGGGACCACTTCTTAGACTCATGGTTGACGCTGGTCAAGCGCGAAATCAACAAGCTGGCGAACAACAGGCCAACAACGAGGATCTCTCGGTCCTCGCCCCCGATCTAACCCGAACCCTGGCCGACATGGGAGGCAACGTCTCCCAACAACAGGCAGCCGACGGCCTTGGCGCCTGGGCACAAATCATTGGGCTCATCAGCCTCGAACTCTTCGGCCACCTGGTGAACGTGGTATCTGACCCCGACGCACATTTCGCCTACCTTGCAAAAGAGATGGCGGACCAACTCGGTTTCGAGGCTTTGGCTAGTTGAACTCGTTGTGTTCGTTGTCCCATTCGAACTGGGTGGTGCTCTTGACCCTACTTACAGGCCGATTCCCACCCCGGGCCTTTCTTACCGAGTTCCAAACGGCTCTTCCGAGGCCGAAGAGGACGGACAACATGACGATCCCGACCATGACTCCGAAAGGCGTACCGTATTCCCGAGAGCTGTTGGACCACATCCGGAAGAGGAACACGCTTCCTACTCCTAGCGTCAGGACCGGTCGTCCAATCCGACGCAGGATCGACCACACCTCATCATCGGGTTCAAATCTCATGGTTCCCTCCACGATCGTCCGCAATCAGACCTTAGGGAAAGGCAACCCGGTGGGCAAGCGGCCCAGGCAATGAGGATCAGCGGGCAGCAAGCACGATCCATATCCAGTACCAACAATTACTGCGCAGCAGTGAGCTGCTAGCGGTTCTGAATATGGGCCGTGCCTTTCCCTCCTGCCCGCCGATGTAGAGGACCCTAGGCCGCCAGCGTGAACCAGCGGAAAACCGCAACCCCATCGTCACCTTCGCCGTCCTGTGGGACACCCCGTCGTCCACTGTTCTATCGAAGGTTGCCGCACGGCGTCACCACATTGCTGGGCCCATACGCGAGACTCTTCCCAATGGCAGCAGACGCATGAAGGCCACTAACGCATGAAGACAGCAGACCTGAGTACCACCGAAGCATGAACGACCGGAATAGCAAGCAACAGAGCATGAACCGACGAAGCTTTCTTGGTAAGGCTGCCACCCTTGGCGCGATCGCATCAATCCCGATTGCCGTCCCTTGGGTCTTGCCGGGCCCGGCCCAGGCCAGTGCTTTCCAATGGCAGCCCAGTATCCGCTCCAGATCGGAGTGGGACGAGGGCCATGGACCAACCGGCGCAATCGAAGCCGAGGATCCCCGCTTCCTGTTGGTCCACCACACCGCTCAGCCGGGCAACAACTACACCGCCGAAGATGTTCCTCGACTCTTGCGGAGCATGTACTGGTACCACTCCGGTGAGGAGAAAAGTTGGCCCGATATTGCCTACAACTTCTTGGTTGACCAGTTCGGGACAATCTGGGAGGGGCGCACTGGAAGCATCACCGGACCGGTTCGCGGCTCCGCCACCGGTGGCAACCAAGGCTTCTCTCAGTTGTGCTGTTTCATCGGCAATCTGGCCGAGACCGACCCCACCCAGGCAGCCACCGACTCCATGGTAGATCTCCTGGCTTGGCTGGCCATCCAGCGCAACATCGATGTCAGCCGAGGAGCGACCGTTACCTTCGCGTCGCGGGGCTCCAACAAGTGGCCGGAAGGCTCCGAGGTCATCACCCCCACCATTGCCGGTCACCGTGATATGTCCCAGACCAGCTGTCCCGGTGATAGGGGCTACGCCTTCGTCACCGACCGCTTGCCCGCCCTGGTACTGGCCAAGGTGAACGAGATCCAATCACCGGGATCCCAGCCAGACGCTACAACGACCACCGAACTGACGAGCACAACCACGGCCTCTGCCGCTCCGCCGACCACCGAGCCAGCCACCGTTTCTTCGGAAACGACCCTGTCCGATACCGAGCCCTCCTCGGATTCCTCATCCCCTTCCGACACGAGCAGCACGAGCAACCAGACGGCCCTGGATGCCGCCGCTTCTCCTTCTGGCACTTCGGGATCCTCCGAACTGGGTGCCGCCCCGATCGTCACCCAAACCGACACCGAGTCATCCTCCCGCAAATGGCTGCCATGGGTTGCCGTCGGTGGCGTTGCGGCCGCCACCGCTCAGGGTGTCGCCATGTCCAAGCGCAAGCCTTCTCCCGATCCTGGACCAAGCAAGGAACCCCGGCCATGACACTCTCCCTAGCCCAACACCCGCTAATTCAACACCCGCTAATTCAACACCCGCTAATTCAACACCCGCTAATTCAACACCCGCTAATTCAACACATACCGAGCAATGAATGGATTTACCAATGACTGCAGACCTGCTCGAAGCACAGATGGTGTTGGCTTGTTCCGACCTCGATCCCAATCTCAAGTTCTTCACCGACGAGCTTGGCTTTCGGGTCCGCATGATTGCTCCTGCCGACGATCCGACCGTGGCCGTGCTGGACGGGTATGGGCTTCGTCTGCGCCTGGACGCCACTGGAGCCAACAACTCACCCTCCCCGCAGACCCTGCGACTCCTGACCGAAGGGCCACCCAACCAGCCTTACAAGACGGCCCCGAACGGGACTGTCATTGAGTTCATCGACTCCAATCCTCCGCTGGAGATACCTCCCCTAGCGGAGGAATTCGTGTTCAGCCAACGGAGCGACGCATC
Source organism: Lepetodrilus fucensis (assembly GCA_032361325.1). Classification (NCBI taxonomy): domain Eukaryota; kingdom Metazoa; phylum Mollusca; class Gastropoda; order Lepetellida; family Lepetodrilidae; genus Lepetodrilus; species Lepetodrilus fucensis. The sequence continues at coordinate 6,370 of JAUTBV010139815.1, forward strand.
AACCTGGGGAACCGGTCGAGCAGGGATGGAGTACCGAGACCTTCTGCCCAGCCGTCTCGGTGGCCGCTTCATTGCTTCCAATATCCGTATCCAGAGTGGCGGCCTGGTCGGCGACTATCCCCACTTCCACAAGATCCGTTTCCAGATGATCTTCTGTACCAAGGGCTGGGTCCGCGTTGCCTATGAGGACCAGGGTGAGCCCCTAGTTCTCCATGCCGGTGACTGCTTCCTGCAGCCCCCAGAGATCCGCCATCAGGTATTGGAGAGCTCCGAAGGTTTGGAGGTTGTCGAGATCGGGTGTCCGGCCGAGCATGAGACCTTCGGCGATCTGGAAATCGAGTTACCAACGGGTCATGTTCTGCCCGATCGGGACTTCGGCGGGCAACGCTTTGTCCATCATGTGGCCGCCAACGCCGAGCGGTTCCCCTTTGCCGGACCGACCGGAGACACAGGATTCGAGTACCGGGATGTGGGCATAGCCGAGGCCACCGATGGACTGGCCGACGTGCAAGTCCTTCGGCTTGTTGAGGATCCGGACCGGGCGGCCCTAGGACTGCCCACCAGCAGCCACGGCGGAGAGTTTCTCTTGCTCTACGTTCTTGCCGGCTCAGCCAGTCTCAACTGTCACGGTGAGCGTCCCATCGGCCCAGGAGACAGCTTCACCATTCCTGCCGATGATCCCTACGGCCTAAGCGCTTGCTCTCCCGACCTCGAACTGCTCCGAGTCTCACTCCCCTGATTCCAGCTCTTGTCAGTGTGATCCTCGATAACCTCCTTTGGACGGACACTCCGAGACCGCCCAAACGTGCCTGGTTCGATGAGCTATCATTACAGTTCTATGTCGAAGTGGTGGAGTTCCTGAGGTGAACCGGCGCCTCCAAGTCTGGTTTGTTGTCGGTCTTTCGCTGTTCTCAGTGGCCATTGGATGGGCACTAGGACAGCGAATTCAATCACCAGGAGAAGCGGCACAAAACGCTGAGGCTCCACAGCCATCTCTTGTGACAGTCAGTGTCGAAGAAACCGTCCTCACCGCAGAAGTAGTGATCCGGGGACAGGTACTTCTCAACGAGTCTGCAGAGCTCTTTGCTACCTCAGACGACGATGGCGCGACGATTGTCACAAGAGTCAATGTGGGTCTGGGTGACAGCGTAGAAGAAGGCAATATTCCATTTGAAGTTGCTGGTCGTCCTCTCTTCTTGCTTCAGGGTGAGCTCCCCGTCTTTCGATCTCTCACACCTGGGGCGAAGGGTCCTGATGTCCAGCAACTAGAAACCTCTCTAGTTCGGCTTGGCTTTGACCCGGGCACAGTCGATCAGACTTATGATTCAAGGACGGAAGAGGCTGTGGCTAGCCTCTACCGATCCGCTGGATACACCCCAGACGAACCCTCAATAGACGAGGTGGAACAACTAAGCCAAGCACAACAACGGGTCTTGACTGCGACTGAGACACTGCGGACTACAAGCGAGGCCACCTCCATCGAGGGAATTCCTGAATCAACCCGGTTGACGCTTGACGAAGAGGTTCGCCTTGCAAAAGTCACACTGACATCGACGGTTGCTGAGCGCGACCACGCAACCGCGCCGACACAGGAAGCCGTGAATACTGCGGCGGTCGTTCTGAAGAAAGCTGAAGGTGCTCTCGAGCTAGCCAGGACTCGCCTAGCATCGGCCGAGTCCGGGGTACATCCGGATACCGGGCTACCATCCACAGCAGCTGAGCTACAGCATCTCCTAGACGACGAGGAGCTTGCCCAGATGGACTTAGGCCGAGCGGCACAGGAGCTCGTATCAAAGCAGGAGGCTCATGATGCCGTTGCTGTACCGTTCGCTGAGGCAATCAAGCAAGCCGAGATTGCAGTTGCCATCACAATGGCAACTCGAGATGAAACATTCGCTTCGCTACAGACCCCGGAGGGAACCCGGGAGGCCGTCGCACTTGCCGCTACCGAGTTAGAACTGGCAAAGGAATCTCTTGGCCTACTTCAATCCAGAATTGGAGTCTCTTTTCCGAGCAACGAACTGGTGTTCATGGCATCCTTGCCAAGGACAGTCGAAGAGATTCAAGTAGGCCCCGGCGATACTCCCGAAGACTCGGTTATGACACTCTCTGGTATTGGGATCACGATTCTCTCATCCGTACCAACTTCTGAACGTTCGCTCATCAGCGTTGGCGACGAAGGGCTGATCGAAGACCCTGAATCCGGGCTGACAACCAGTGTTGTAGTCGAGTTCATATCTGAGAGTCCAGGTGGCCCGGACGCTCCGGCAGATTCCTTCGCTGTACGCTTAGCAATAGTTGGAGATGCTGCTGACACCCTTCTGGGACAGAACCTACGGGTCTCCATTATTGTCGAATCATCCGGCGGGCCGGTTCTCGCTGTTCCACTTGCTGCACTCTCTGCTCGCGCCGACGGCTCCTCCCTCGTGCGAATTGAACAAGACGACGGTGCGGTGACAAATGTGGAGGTCTCAATCGGCCTCCTCTCGAAGAGTACTGGCCTAGTTGAGATCTCTCCGGTTGTTCCGGGAAGTGTTGCTATTGGCGATCAAGTCATAATCGGGAGCGAAACGCCTGGGCAAGATCCTGCTAGTACCGGCGACGAGGGCGATTAGGTGAGTGATTCCCCGGTCGTTGAGCTTCGTCAGATCAGCAAGTCTTACGAGACCCCCACCATCGTGCGTGCACTCCGCCCAGCCGACCTCACAATCCGTCGAGGCGAATACGTGTCGATCGTCGGGCCATCCGGGTCAGGCAAGTCAACACTCCTCCACATTCTCGGGCTGCTTGATGCCCCGACTACAGGGCAATACCTCATCGACGGAATCGACACCGCTGCGATGAGCGAAGCCGAACTTGCAGGAATACGTTCTGCTCGGATTGGCTTCGTCTTTCAAGCTTTTCACCTATTGGGGCACCTAAGCACAATCGAGAATGTCATGCTGTCGGAGACTTACCGCCGACGATCAGCGACTGAGCGCCGTCGTCGAGCTATCGAGGCGCTGGAGTTGGTCGGGCTTGGGCATCGACTGGACTCGTTTCCTACAACACTTTCTGGCGGCGAACGACAACGAGTTGCAATGGCCAGGGCCATGATTGGCGAACCAAGTATTCTTCTCGCTGACGAACCGACCGGGAACCTGGACTCGAAGACAAGCGCTCGTATTCTCGACCTATTTGATCATCTGCATGAGGGCGGTCTAACCCTCGTAGTCATCACTCATGACCCTGATGTTGCAGCACGGTCTCAAAGAAAACTGCAGATCAATGATGGGGTGCTCGAAGATCTCAACAATAGTTCTGTCACGCAGGTACCAGAAGCAATGACTCTCCTTCCCCCTGCACCAGACGATTCTGTGCTCTCAGCTCGCGATGTCATCGTTCAAGCAGTCAACGCGCTGACAGCAAAGCCAGCCCGGACAATGCTCACAGCGTTGGGGACAGTTCTAGGGGTTGCCGCACTTGTTTCTACGATCGGAATCGCCAAGACTGCTGCAAACCAGATCGTGTCTCATTTTGACGAACTGGAAGCTACCTCGGTAGTTGTGCAACCGTCTCAACAAGCAACCGTCACAGAATCGGACTCAGCATTCTCTCCACTTCTTCCGTTTGAGGCTCAAGAGAGACTGGAACGACTCAATGGTGTAGTTGCAGCAGGCTCCAAGTCCGATGTTGATGTCGACGGTGTGCTTGCCCACTCAGTGCCTATTGTGGACCCAAGCGGGCAAACAGCATTCCAAATCCCAGTTATTGCCGCCAGTCCTGGACTCTTTGACGCGGTACGGACCGACCTGCTCGTGGGACGAACCTTTGACTCAGGACACAACAGGCGAGGAGACAATGTCGCTGTATTGGGCCCTGGGGCTGCGCGACTGCTCAATATCAGTCAGGTAGATACCAGTCCGGCAATCTTTCTTGGTGATACCACTCTCGTCGTCATTGGCATCATCGAAGATGTTGGCCTCTCGCAGGATCTCCTTGGCGCAATCATTGTGACGGACGGCTTTGCCAATGAACAGTTTGATCTCACAAGCCCACAAGCAGTCCATATCCAGGTGGAACTTGGTGCGGCACAACTCATTGGCGAACAAGCGGTACTTGCTCTAAGCCCGAATGATCCCGCCCTTCTTCGATCGATTATTCCACCGAGTCCTGAGGATTTACGGGCTTCTGTCGAGACAGATCTCAATTCTTTGTTCCTCGTTCTCGGGGGTGTCTCGCTTGTTGTCGGAACTGTTGGTATCACAAATGTGACGCTGTCAGCTGTACTGGAGCGACGCAGCGAGATCGGTCTACGGAGGGCATTGGGAGCCACGCGACGTCACATCGCAATCCACTTCTTGGTCGAGTCAACGATACTTGGGGTCCTCGCTGGAGTTGTCGGTACTAGCCTCGGCGTACTCGGTGTGATTTTTCTATCGGCGAATCGTGACTGGTCACCGGTTCTCGACCCCTGGTTGCCTCTAGCCTCGCCACTCCTCGGTGGGCTAGTTGGGCTAGTGGCTGGCACATACCCTGCCTGGAAGGCATCAGCTACTGAACCGATCGCAGCACTTCGCTGAAAGTGATCGCTGTGCCAAGCGTTTGGAGGTTGTCAAAACGCTTTGGGGGACGTCTATCGCTGAACAACGCGGATCACAGGTCTTCAGTGTTCTTGTTGACCGCAGGCGCGAGCGAAATTCTCGTGAACTCCACTGAATTCGATGTAGCTGCCCGAGACCTCGGCGATTGGCCGACGCCGCTCGACCACCACAACCAGAATGCACAACGCCGCGAATAGGCCAAAAGCCACGACTGTGGCAATACGGTCTGGGATGTTTCCGAGCGGGAAAACAACCGCATACGCAGCAAGCAGTCCAAAAAACGCAACAACCGCGAAGAGTCGAAATCTAGACTGGCGTTGAAGACCGCGAGCGGCCGCTGAACTGTACGGCAACCACCCCTTGGTCTTGGGCCCGCTGGCCACGACCATCATTAACGGCAATCCACCAAGGAACGAGACCACTCGAAGCGGACCCGAGATTTTCGCCGCAGCCTGGTGCGGATGAAAAGCGTCAGCGGGCTCCCCGGAAATCACACAAACTGGAGGAAGTTGCCGTTCCTCAAACATTTGAACGTTGACGATCACGCCTGACCTTCGCCTACTCATCATGGTTTTGCCCCGTGTCTAGTCCTGCACCGGCAGAGTTGTGATGCTGTTCGCAATGAGTTGATTCTCGAGCTGCTCAATGATTCTACCGATACTCGGCCAAATAGAGTCCACCGAGCATTCTCGATCGGCAAGAGCCAAAGAGACTTCTTCTGGATTCACCTCTGGCCCTGTGTCAGTGATTGAGTACGCGTAGGTGAACATCTCGTTTGGATCTACGAACTCCCACCCGCCTGACCTCATACAAGAGCGCCACTCACTGAGCGGCGCCGCCAGCTCGGGATGGGTGAACGAACCTATCTCGGTGAGTTCACCTGAGATAGGTTCGAACATGTCAACATCAGTAGAGAACAGCTCATCCTGGACTTGCTGCGAGCAGACTTCATTCATTTCTATCCATGCAACCCGATCAGACTCACTAAGGGCCTCGTAAATCTGAGTATTCCCGGTGTACTCAAGATCACCCGAGTCTTCCACTACCGGACCGTCGACCAAGCCCCACCTTTCACGATAGTCCTTCGATCGAAGTTCCTCTATCGAAGGACTCGCCATCTCATCCGCCCACGGTTCGGGCACGTAGTCGAACCCCGCATTCGCAAGGCAATTCACCATTCCGTTCTCAACGTAGGCATGGTTTTGCTTGTCGTCATCGGTGGTTGGGAAAAGGGCCCGTTGTAGAACGCCCGACCGCTCGTCACTGCTCGATCTATCGCTGCTGCAAGCTGATACCAGCAATATCAAGACCAGGATTATCGCGGGCATTTTCATGAGGGAACTCACTATCTAGTTGTACCAGGTGGAGCTACCCGAGCTATAGGTAACCGACTTGTTGCTCAGGGTGAAGCGCCAGGTGAAGTGATGCTTGTAATCAAAGTTCACGGCAGCAGGTTTGAGGCCCAAGGTGATGGTGAATGTCCCATAGGCCCAAGCGCCCCACTCCGTGCTGCTCATGGGATCGGTTGTCCAACTAACACTTGAGCTGTAGAGACGAGCGGTAAAGTTCTTGCGAGCCATCTTGTTGTACGATGCGCTAACACTCGTAATATTCACGTCGTTTTCACACACAATAGCCTTCGCTGTGTGCTTGTATAGGTCACCCCAGACAGGGACGCTGTAAGTCGCGGACTTCCCAGATGTTAGACCGCATGTTTCTCTTGCCGCCGATGCCGGGTTCGGGGCTACACCCAAGGCGAGCGAGGCAAGAACTACAACTGCTGCTAGCCGAGCAATGACTGACCGTAGTCGGGTTACCGACACGTTCAGGCGACCTGCCGGTTCGTTAAGTCTTATTGCGCGCATTATCTTCAACCTTTCTAGTTTGCCGTCATCCCTTTTGGACTGACAGATGACGACATTGTCAACACTCGACGAGCTGCCGTCTAGGACGACTAGAGGACACAGAACGGACATAGAACGGACACAGAACGGACACAGAACGGACACAAACCAGGGTGGGCTCATTTCCTCCGTTGAGGCCCATCAACTAAGCAGCAATCAAACAGATCCGAGTGAGTGAGGGGATCAGAGGTACCCGCGCAATCGCGATCAGAGTCTGGCCCCTTGCGGACAGCCTTGAGGGCTGCCGTTTTGCTACGACCAAGTCTCAACGACCAGAAATACCACCCGAAGCCCTCTACTCACTGGATAAGAAGCGCTAAGAGTCTCACCAAGTTCGTGGTCCAAGAACCACGCGGCTTCCAAGTTTGATCGAGAACCACTCTACATGAGTACGAGCAAAGTGCTACTGTCTCGACTGTGACGACCATGTCGGTGGACTTAGTCGGAGGGCCCGCTCCCTACCGCGAAGCTCTGTCCGCTGGACTCATCATTGCCGGGTACGAGATCACTAGAATTCGTAGTGATTGTGACGCACTTGTAATCTACTGCGCCTCCCAGAACAATTGGGAGGCGGCAGCCAGCTCAGCTCTCCGCCGACCAACCTTGGTTGTCTTATCTGAGCCCGCCCTAGATCTTTTCATCCATGCTCTCTCTATCAGGGCTGGCGCTGTCTATATCGACAATCCCACTACCGAGATTGTCGCCGTCCTTAATGCAGTGATCGCTGGCGAGGTCCTCCTTCCACTGGCGATCGCCCAACTGATGGCCAGCTCTTCAGCCGACAGACATGTGACAGAGATTTCTATGGAGGAAACGGAGATCACAATCATTGAGGGCCTCCTCGCTAGCCGAACCATCATGAATATCGCTACTGACCTCAACTACAGCGATCGGACGATAAGACGGAAGCTAAAAAGGATCTACTCCAAGCTCGGTGTCTCCACCCGAGCTGAAGCCATCGACGTGCTCCGCCCAAGACTAGACAATTGCATGAGTGATGAGATTCAGGCTATATCCAACGCCGACTCCATCCCCCTGGGCGTTCGCCGCCAGGTTCGATGGCGATGACTGCGATATCGAAGGTAGCCAATCTGTGCCGGGGCTCTGCCCGACGACAAACGATGTAGCCACGCCAACAAAGGACGCGCCAAGCTCCTCATCGGCAATTATTGCGTCATCAAGCCGCCACCAACACTGCAGCGACAAGAACGACTCAAGTCTCCTGAAAGTCCCACTCCAAATTCGAGCGCAGTGTTTCCGCCATTAGACGACCAGGCCCGTTGATCCGAGAGCTGTCCCATGAATGCCACGCCACTAGCCCGCTAGTCGCCAATCGGGATACCCATACGACGCAAGGTCTTGCCCTTGGTCACTTGAAAGAAGATGACCCCAGCCACGTGCATCAGAAACAGCAGCATCATGAGATTTGCCGGTATCTCGTGGAACTCAGCCGGGCGTAGATCATCAAAGAGCTTGGGTTCGGCCGGTATCCCTGGAAACGGAAGAGTGCCGGCCTGGAGGAGCATGGCGACACCAGATCCACAGGACAGGAAGGCCATGAGATACAAGCCGACATGGTTGATCTTGAACAGGATTGCCTCCCATCGTGGCATATCCAAGGGATCGGGTTGCGCCTGACGAAAGTGCAGAACCACCCGTGCCAGAGTTAGCACAGTCACCAACAGACCAAGCCAGATGTGGAAGGTATAGAGCTTGCTGGTCGCCGCATCATCGTCCATCAGCTTTCCGATGGGCCACATGGAAAGGATGAGTAAGGCGGAAATCCAATGCAGGCTGACTCCGGCACGACTGTAAGTACTACTTGAACTCATGACTCCCCCGGTTTGGCTGCAAGTACTTTCAGTCCACTCGGATGACGACGGCGGCACCGGTATCACCGGCGGCGCATCCACTGAACAGGCCCACTCCGCCGCCGCGCAAGACCAGGGCGTGAATCAGCTCAGCAACACCCCTGGCCCCGGTTGGCGCCTGAGGATGCCCGTCGATCAGGCTGCACCCAAAGGGATTCATCTCCTCAGCCTTGACCCCAGTCTCACGAGCAAAGTAAACGTCGTTGACCGCAAAGGGATTGTGGGTCTTGTCCGTTGCTGGTGCGGTCCGTGGCCACCACCAGGGATACCTCACCGGTCTGCTCGACCGTGCTCGCCGCCGACCCAAGACAAGCAACCGCAGTAGCACAAGCCTGAGCGATCATGGGCCCCGATATCGACGGCGCCCCAATTGAGGCGGCCAAGGCTGGAGCCCCATAGAAGCTGGAGTGTTGGGGAATGGTCAGGCCGAGCACAATGCTGTCCAGGCGCTCCGGAGCGATGTGGGCGCGATCCAGGGCGGCCGACGTGACCTGACTGGCGAGATCCAAGCTATTGATCCCCGCCAGGGCTCCCTGCCAACGCACGAAAGGCGATGACCAGGCGGCGGGCACAGGAATCGCTACGTCATCGAACTTCATCGTCAGTTTCTCCACGGTCCAGAATCGGGCCAGGCCCCCTGGCTCACCCGGAGATCATCGCGCAGAATCAGGAAAAGGACCGAATCTCTAAGAACCCAGAACCAACCAACATCAGGTGACCCAGGTCGAGTCGAGCCGGTGATGAGCGGCGCTACAGAACAGCGGTCCCCGAGGACAACAACGCCTCAATGCTCTGGGCTGCCAGGGGGCGAGAGAACAAGAAGCCCTGCCCAAGATCACACCCAAGGGCTCGCAGCTCAGCCAGTTGCACCGGCCGCTCTATTCCCTCGGCCACGGTACTCATCCCGAGCTGACGGCCCATCTCAATGATGGTCCGCACCAGGACAAGATCCTCATCGCGTTTGTGAAGGTTGGCGACAAAGCTCTGATCGATTTTCAGAACATCAAAGGAGAAGCGTTGCAGGTTGTTCAATGACGAATAGCCGGTACCGAAGTCATCCATGGCCAGGGAGATTCCAAGCTGCCGGATCTCCCCCAATACTTCGCCAACGAGGTCCGCCTGACCAAGCAGGACCGACTCCGTCACCTCCAAGGTCAGAGCACCCGGATCGAGGCCACTGGAGTCCAGAATCGAACGAAGATCCTCACACAGTCCGTCGGTGAGAATCTGGCGGCGCGAGAGGTTCACGTTCAAACGTAGGTCAGCACCACCAAGTGCCCGCTCTCGCCAGAATGCGACCTTTGAGCAGGCCTCCTCCAACACGAAGTGACCGATGTCAACAATCGCCCCCGACTCTTCAGCCAAATGGACGAAGTCAAGGGGAGCAACCAGCCCACGGGTGGGATGATTCCAGCGAACCAGGGCCTCCACCCCACGGATCTGTTGAGTCCTGAGGCAAACGAAGGGCTGATAGTGAACAAGAAATTCGTTGTTCTCGATAGCAGCGGCAAGCTCACTCTTGGTCGAGGCTCTGGTCGTGAGGGTCGAATCCAATTCCTGGTCATAGAAACCCACCCCGTTGCGGCCAGTCGTCTTCACGTTGTACATGGCGATATCAGCCCGACGAAGTAGCTCGCTCATCGAACCGTCGCCCGAACCAAGCAGGGCGATTCCGATACTGGCGCTGAGATTCAGAACCAGGTCACCCACACGGATTGGCCGTTCCAATTCTTCGATGACTCGCAGGCCAAGGGACTCCGCTCCCTCTGACCCACTGACCCCATCAAGGAAGACCGCGAACTCATCTCCGCCGTAACGGGACACCAGATCAGAATCTCGGACCCCGGCAGTAATCCGAGCCGCCGCCTCGGCCAGCACCACATCACCCACGTCATGACCGTGCTCATCGTTGATGGCCTTGAAGTAGTCCAGGTCAATGAACATGAGCCCGACCTGATGCTCGTGAGACTGACGCCTCTCGGCTGCTTCTTCGAGTTTCTCGGTGAAGTTCGCCCGGTTTGGTAGACCCGTCAAAAGGTCGAGGGAGGCCAACTCCAACTGGTCCCGCGTTTGTGAATCGGCAAGAGCCACCCCAGCCTGGGTCGCCACGCTCACCAGAGTCTGCAAGTCACCCCGCCGTTCAACGCTATTGTCCGATTCCCACACAATCACCAGCCCGCCAGTGATTCCCGCCCCATCACCAATCGGTACCGCTATGGCCTCTCGGGCCGAGTCGCTACCGTCGCCGATGACTCCACGCTCAGCGGCGTCAAAGACCGTGGACACGGGCTCCAGCCCTTCAGCGGCGGCTTCGGCCAACGACGTCAGGAACCACTCGAAATGACGGGACGGCGCCTTGCCGTGCTGCGAAGAGAAACTCTGACGAAGAACACCATCGGCGGTTCGGACCGAGATCCCACACACTTCCACCCGCAGGAGATCGGCGCTAGTGGCGGTGATCACATCAAGGATCTCTGATAGCGGGGCTCGCTGGCTGATTGCCTTTTGAATCTTGAGCACGGACTCCACGAAGCGGAAGCGGCGTTCCTTTTCCTCGATGGCCGCCTGATAGTTCTCTTCTTGTGCTTCTCGCAGGGCACGTTCGGCATCGATGGTGTCCAGCATCTGCATGGTGAGTGAGAGCACTCGCACCATGGCCCCCAGCGTGGCCGAGTCAGAGACGTCAAAGCCATCCGATGACATGCGAGCCACCATCAATACCAGGTCGGATTCACCCGCTGGATAGGACCGCAGAACCGAACAGCGTCCAAGCTGGGGAAACTCCACCGAGGGCTCCTCGGAGTTCAAAGCCTCCACCAGAGCCTCGGTCGGCGTTGACCTTGCTGGGAACCCGACTGAATGAACAAGAGCACCGTTCCGGAACAGAGCCACGATCTCACAATCAAAAGCATCCGCCGCCTCAGCCACGGCTCGTCGTGCCGCCGAACGACTGTGAGTGGCCAATTCGAGCCCGCCAATAAACCCGGGTAGGTATTGGAGTCCACCGCCCGAAGGGGTCATGGCCGTCGCACCCTCCTCACCCATCTCACGCGATCGCCAGGGTGACGAGGGTTTGGTTGTGAAAGCCACGGCTACCTACGGTTCGTGCAAACTCTCCGTATGTGTAGAACCCGCTTACGGGAGCTCCCTTAGCCCGCTGCGAGATCAGCTCCAGCTCATGTTCCAAGCGTTCATCACCAAGTACCTCTTTCCGAGCAATGCAGTCAAAGGCCAGGACTCCCAGCGGCGCGGCACCATCAAGGGCCGCCAAGGCATCCTCGGTGGACGCTGCGGCGCCGGCCAGAACCGAATCAGAATCACCCTCCATGATCCACACCAGACCACCTTGGGGGACTTCAGCAATGCAGGAAATGGATCCCTTGGAAACATCTGCCCCGGTGACGAAGCGAACCTCTTCCTGACCACGATGCTCTATACCGAGCGGATGGGTCAGGGCGAATTCGGCGAAACGCACCGAATCGCTCAGAGCCATCTGGTCAAGTCCCAGCCGCTCTCCGTAGGCCTCAAGCGCTGGCTTGCCGTCGAGTTCGGAAACCGTCGTTCCTTCCGAGTGGGTGACAAGCATGGGCTCCCCCACACTGGTCCAGCCGTGGCGGACTCCGATTCCCATCGGGGCATCAGAGGCAAGGGAGGCGGCGACAATGTGGCCCTCGAGGACCTCACCGTTGAAGAACTGATAGGTCTGGCTCATAGCCAGGTCGTCGCCGGCACAGCCGCCAACCAGGGGGACCGAAACTCCCAGGGTGGCGTAGGTTCCTCGCACCACCTGTTGTTGGTCCCCGGCCAGTCCATCGGACAGAACCAGCAGAACCCGATGCTCACGATCAACCACCGATTCGCCACACTGAGCAACCAGGCTGGCCGCATCAAAGGGGTCACTGTTGATTGGAGCCATGGCCAACTCGATGTCGAAATCTCCACCAAGGACGGTCAGGCTGACGCTGGATTCAGCGACAGCGTTGGGACCAATCTCCCCGGCCGTTGTACAGCCAATGAGCGGGGTGTCACCACTCACCGACCGGATCCCACCGAGTAGCGCTTCAAGGTCATGCACAACGGAGGCGAAGACGATGACAAGTCTGGAGTCGTCCTTGCTTATGGCGGCTCTTGCCGCCTCGACTCCGGCAGCGAAGGAGTCGTTAGCCAGTGAGGTTCCGGTCCCAAACCAACGCTTCGACGTACGGAGCGCGTCGAGCCTCACCGTGGCATCCATTTGTTTATTGTCGACTCAAAAGCGCCAACAATTAGCGAGAAGGGTCTAGTCCTGGGTGGGAGGAGGGAGCATGGTCTCGCCTGGTTTCCAGCCTCGAATCTCGGATCGGGCCGAACTGCGACTGAGCATGAAGGTAACCACGGCGGTGAGAACCACGATGGCTCCCGAGATGGCGGGCACCCACATCCAACTCCGGTCCGCCGACTCATCGGCCAGGGCAGTGACCAGACTAAACGAGAGAAGCGAGGCAAAACCCACCAGTCCAGTGGACAATAGGGTCGAAGAGACAAGCGTCGAAGGTAGCTCGGCACCCCGGCGGCGACCGAAATTGATACGTACCAGATCGGTAACAAGTAGCGCGCTAAGACCAGCGATTACCAGACTGATCGGCATCAACCAGTCACGGGCCACCACGACAGAAACGCCGAGGCTCAGGGTGTAGCCAGCGGCAAAGGTGAGGAACCCATGGGACCCATCCCGGATTGCCATATAAAGCAACCACTCGCCAATTCCAAAGACAACGAACCAGGCAATCATGGTGAAGAGCGGGTCACCGAAGGGAACCAGAGCCAGCGTCCAGAAGGCCAGAATCCCGGAGGCAACGATGAATTCCGGGGTAGCGAGGAGCTTGCGCCGCGCCGCCTTGGTCTGCTCCTTGCGAACCGCCGCTACTAGTTCGGTCCGGCTCTTCCGGGCTCCGTCTGCATTCTTCTTTCGTCTCACTTCATCCCCCGGAAGCGTCCAAGATGGTGACCCATTCGTTGCAGGGTTGGCTCCAGTGGCTCGTTCGGATTCCACGGAATCACCACAATGCCCTGCTCGGCCAGGCTTCGTCGCGTCACCTCGTTGCTCACCCGAAAGACGCGATCGGCCAATTCGGAACCCTGCTGGGTCGATTGCTGCATCTGGGGTTGGATGACGATGATCTCGTGACCACGGCGCCGCAACACCACCAGGTCTTGGCGGACCACCGTGGAGATCAGCGGCGAGACGCAAAAGACCGTGGCACCCCGAGGGATCCGGTCAACGGGAACCACCTGTTGATCATTGGCCCTTGGCCACAAGACCACGGTGGAGAGCAGGGCATCGACGATGGTGTGGGCAGCCCGCCGCCCAAGCTCGGGCGGAAGCCAGCGGACTCCGGCCCCCCGATCCAGTATTCCGACCCGATCCATCGATCGCAAGTGCCGCTGAGTGAGAGCAATGGCGGCGGTTACCGTCCAGCGAAGGGAGGTATTGAGGCTCAGACCAATGTCTTGGACTGAATCGACGAAGATCACGATGTCGGCCGATTCATCCGGGTGGCGTTCCAGCACCATTGGTGACCCTCGTCGCGCCGACAGTCGGGTATGAATCATTCGTATCGGATCACCGGTTCGATAGGGACGAACCTCAGCCAGCTCGGTGCCGACTCCTCTTCGAACACTACGATGATCACCCGACACCTGGCGGGTAAGGGCTAGGGGAACCAAACTGGTCAGGCGCTCGGTCGGCGGATGGACACGGACCCGATGGGCGATGGCCATATGCAGTACCCGCTCGGTCATCCCCAACCGATCTCGGGTAACGACGGTGACCCACTGGGGACCCGTCACGCCCCACCGCTGGGCCGTCAATACAAAACGGAGAACTGTTTGGTTAAGTGCGGTGTCGGTATTTACCAGACTCCCGACGAACCGCAGGGGACCATCCGGTACCAGATCGGCGGGAACCTGGACCTCCACCTCCAGCCACGGGATGGCACGAGGCGCCGAGATTGTTACCTCAAGGACAAGTTCATCCCCCTCGATCAATCGATCACTGGAGACATCGATGCTGCTCACCTCAACCGGGGGCCACCAGCCATCAACCACGCTAAACACGAGCACCCAAAGAAAGGGAAGACCGACCGCCAAGGGCTCAACCTGTTTGGCGAGCACGGCACTGAACACACCGCCCCAACCAAGGACCGCGCTCATCCAGAACCGATAGGTCAGATGCTGGGTCATGCCCCCGTTTGTTGTGGGTAGTTGGTTGGTTGGCCGGGTGCCGGAGCAGCCGGACCAGGGGCGGCCGGAGAAGCCCAGGACGGGGCAGCAATGGGCTGGGCTGGTGGCTTTTGAGCTGGGACCTGCTGAGCTGGCATCCGTTGGGCTGGCTCATCCCGGGGATCAGTGGCCACCGGGGCTGCGACCTGTTGCAGGACCTCGGCGATGACCTGTTCGGGCTTGACGCCGCGAACCCATTGGTCGGGAAGGAGAAGAAGACGATGGGCAAGAACCGGAACCGCCAAGGACTTGATGTCATCGGGCAGAACAAAGGAGCGTCCAGACATTGCCGCCCTGGCCCGGCTGGCCTTCAACAGACCAAGCGACCCTCGGGGGCTGGCCCCGGCAATGGTTCGGGTGCTGGCCCGCGTTGCCTCCACCAACTCCACGACATAGCGAGCAACCGGCTCACTGATGTGCACGGTCTCAACCGCTTGTTGCAGGGCGGCAACCTGTTCTGCGGTGAGAACCTGGTCCAGGACTTGCCGCTCGACCTGGCGTTCAGCGCGACGCAAGATCAGGGCGATCTCATCTTCGGTAGTTGGGTAGCCGATCCCGGTTCGGACGAGGAATCTGTCCATCTGGGCTTCCGGCAGGGGGTAGGTGCCCTCGGACTCGATCGGGTTCTGGGTGCCAATCACCATGAACGGCTTCGGCAGCGGTCGGGTCTTTCCATCGGCGGTGACCTGTCGCTCCTCCATCGCTTCCAGGAGAGCAGACTGGGTCTTTGGAGGAGCCCGGTTGATCTCGTCCCCAAGAACCAGGTTGGCGAATATGGGGCCGGGTCGAAACTCAACCCCACCTTCAACGCTGCCACCTGTGAACACGGCGGAACCCGTGATATCGGCAGGGATGAGGTCGGGGGTGAACTGGATGCGGGAGAACTCCATGCCGGAAGCTTCGGCTAGGGCGCGGGCCGTTGCCGTCTTCGCTACCCCAGGCACATCTTCCAACAGGACATGGCCATCAGCCAGGAGGGCAGTGACAATGAGTTCCATCACCGAGCGCTTGCCAACAATCGCACGCTCCATTTGGGCAATGAGCAGCTCACTACCGTTCTTCACATCATCAATGTTCATCCCAAGGCCGTCCCGATCGCATTGTCGTGTGTCGCATTGTCGTGTGTCTGGTTGTCGTGTATCAAATTGTTCTGCGCCGCGGATACGTCCTTCCCTATCGGCGATTGCTGAGTGGGGATAAGGGGCTCGAGTTCAAGATGGCGCTCCAACCGTTCCACCAGTTCGTGGACGGCACTCACAGAAACACCAAAACCTTGGTTGGAATCAATGCCCACCGAGTGGCACAAACTCGAGACCGTCCCAAGGGTTTGGCTGGCGTCCTTCTTGAGGTCGGCGGCAATAGAGGTCACGGCCCAGGGTTCAGACTTGAGGCCGTGTACGTCCTGGACCGGGGTAATCACGAGCCCCGCCGACTTGGAACCGCGGGCAAGCTTGTTTCGGGTGATGAGTACGTACAAAGCTAGGGCGCTTGCTGCCAGGAAAGCCACCAGAGGAAAGCTCTCCGCTACCCATGTCACTGGCTCGCTCCCGCCGGCTCGGTCATTTGAAAGCCCCTCGGACCAGCTGGCTTAGCTCATCAACGGCCTGATCTCGCTCGGAACTGGTCGGTGCCTGGTCACCGAAGCGAATCGAGCTATAGAGATTGGTGAGTGATCGTAGGGTCCTCGCCTGCTCCGACTCTCCCTGGGCGACGCTCTCACACCATTCAAATGGGGTCTGATCGGGGTGCCGGGCCACCAGGCTGCCCATTCCCTGCTCGGCGTATGCGTAGGCCTGGCGAATGGCCTGAGCCGGATCGGAATTCGCCTTCAACTCCAGTAGGTAAGCATCAAAGGCATCCCAGCTGGATACCTGTCGCGGAGGAGAAGCGGGAGTGGTGCTCGGGACCTCGGCCAGTTCCTCGCGCAGGCGGAACTTGGGTTTCATGGCCACGAACCACCAGACCGTGCCGGCAACCGCGGCCAAGGCCACCAAAATGATCAGAAGGTTCCGTCCACCAAAGTCCCAACCACCCGAGTTGTTCGATTGATCGGCTGGCTCTGGAAACGCTTGCTCGTGGCCACCCTCCACAAACTCAATATTGGAGTCTTCGACAGCCAAGCCTTCGCCCAGGTCCAGGCGACCCTGCGAATCCTTGGGTAGGGCAACACCATTGCCATTTCCGTCCCGAGCCTCAACACCGTTTTCGCCAAACTCGATCTTGGTTCGGGACCCGTCAGGACGTATGAGATTGAAACCGCCATCTTGGGTGGGGACGATCACCGTCTTGCCGGAAACATCCTCGCCCGGGGCGAAGGGAGTGAATGTGCCATCGTCATTGACGACCAGGCCCGCCACGTCCCCGTTCGGATCCTGCTCAAAGACAATGGTCGAGATGTCGCCGTTCGATCCCTTGCCGAGGACCTCATCGCCGTTCATGCTGAACTCAACGACCTCACCATCTTCGGTCCGAAAGACGATACGGGTGGCCTCAACATCGTCGAACTGCTCCCTCTGCGCCTCCTCGATCTTGACGCGCTCGATGAACCCATCTCTCGACTCGGTGTCGATCGCCAACGAGGCCAGGACCAGGATGAGCAAGGCCGCTGGGATCGCCAACCATCGCAGCCACGGAGGAGGTCCCTCATTGACAACAACTGGGTGCACTACTCACAGTGTCGGCGATGGAGGACCCCTTCTTAAGTCACCCCCCCCGTAATTGCCCAATTCGATCGATGGCCACCGACCGTTTACTGTGCAAGTGGCTGGGTCACACGGCCAAGCCGGACCTACAAGCGAACTCGTGAAAGTCACTACATGCAGCGCCAAGACCGCTCCCTCAATATCACACCGGCATCGGTACGCGACTATCGCGACCTGGCTCGACGCAGGCTGCCCCGTCAACTCTTCGATTACATCGACGGAGGTGCCTACGAAGAGAAGACCATGGCGGCCAACGTTGCGGATCTAGCCGCTATCCATCTTCGTCAACGGGTCCTGCGCGACGTAGATAATCGGGAGGTGTCAGTCACGGTGCTCGGCCAAGAGCTCTCGATGCCCGTGATTCTTGCTCCCGTCGGCCTGGCCGGAATGTTCGCGCCCCGGGCCGAAGTTCAGGTAGCCGTCGCGGCCCAGGAGTTCGGGGTACAATTCTGCGAATCAACGGTGTCCATCTGCTCGGTTGAGGAGGTAGCACAAGCCGCTCCACGGCCACCCTGGTTCCAGCTCTACGTAATGCGCGATCGTGGCTTCACCCAAGATCTAATCTCCCGAGCCCAGGCCGTTGGCTGCGACACCCTCATGCTGACCGTCGACCTTGCCGTGGTCGGAGCCCGTTACCGAGATACCCGCAACGGCCTGTCTGGAAGACTCAATTCGGTAGGAAAGCTCAGCAACACCTTGGACCTTGTGAGCCATCCTCGCTGGATTAAGGACGTTGCTCTTGGTGGAAAGCCGCTCACCTTTGGGAACCTCACCAGCGCCGTTCCCGGAGCCAGGATGCCCAGTGACTTCCAAGAATGGGTCGAATCGCAGTTTGATCCCTCTGTCACTTGGGAAGACATCGCATGGATCAGAGAGAACTGGAAAGGTAAGTTGATTCTGAAGGGAATTCTCGACTCCCAGGACGCCATCGAAGCCGTCAATCATGGGGTTGACGGGATCGTGGTCTCCAACCATGGTGGTCGTCAACTTGATGCTGTTCCGTCCACCACTGCCGCTCTCCCCATTATTGTCGAGGCCGTCGGCGGTCAATTGGGCATCCTGGTTGACGGTGGCATACGCAGTGGGCTTGATCTGATCAAGGTCTTGGCCCTTGGAGCTGATGCCGCCATGATCGGCCGACCTTGGGCCTACGCCGTGGCCGCTGGCGGAGGGGCCGCCGTCAGCAATGTCTTGGCCATCATCAAGGAAGAACTTGAGGTAGCTCTCGCACTCACGGGAACCCAGAAGATCTCCGCCGTCACCCCTGAACTCCTAATCCAAAGTCTGACCTAGGACGGTATGAGTCTTGAGTCTGGCGGTCGGCTGCTCGGAGTTGACATGGCCCGAGGGCTAGCCCTCCTCGGAATGACCATGGTTCACGTCCATATTGCGGGTCCCAATGGTGAACAACCCGGCCCACTTACCCAGTCGATCCTGGGCGTACCCGCTGGACTGGCATCGGTCCTGTTATTCATCATCTCGGGGGTATCGCTTTCGGTTATCGCCGCTAAGGGCTCCAGCAGTGCCGACCCTGATGCTCTGCGCCGCCGGGGCACAGTGTTGCTGATCTTCGGGCTGCTCTTGAGCGCCAGCGTTTGGCCGTTCTCCATCCTGGAGCACTACGGCGTCATGTTTCTCGTGGCACCCGCCGTCCTGCGAGCATCCAACCGAGGACTCACTGCCCTGACCGCGCTCAGCCTAATCGGTGGCCCGGTCTTGCTCTTGGGGGCCCGGCATCTCACCGATGATGTGGCCAACTACCTCAGCGCCGGAGTTCTTGAGTGGCTGCTGAACTGGAGTTGGAGCCTGTTGGTGAGTGGCGGTTTTCCGCTCATCGTCTGGTTCGGGTTCTTCGCTTTGGGTTTACGCCTTGGGCGTCTGAATCTTCGTTCTACCCAAACCAATTACCGACTCTTGGGCGCCAGCCTCACCAGCCTGGCAACCCTCTGGATCGGCCTTGCTCTAGCAAACGCGGCTGGGCTCGATTACCAGCCCCCTGCCAACAGCAAGTCTGCCAGTCTCTCAGCCGGCACTGCCTCGACCGAAGCCTACGCATCCGAAGGGGGACTCACGGTTCGGGACCTGGTCATCGACGATGATCCTCGACAGCTCTTGTCGACGACAGCTCATTCCAACCAGATCGCCTGGACCATCCACGCCGCCTCCATTGCCAGCGCCATTCTCGGTCTTTCCCTGCTTCTTCCGGCCGCCGCTCAGCGGGTCCTGCGACCCCTTTCGGCCCTGGGGTCCATCAGCCTGACCGCCTACCTCCTCCACCTGTTCCTGGTCCTGGACGGATGGCACTACTACCCACTGGATGCGTCGGTGAATGAGGAGTTGGCCGCCCTGGTGTGCTTCGAAGTCATCCTCCTGTTAGTCACCTGGGGGATCGTTGCCCGTTGGCAAACGGGACCGGCCGAACGCCTTCTCAAGTTCCTGGCGGCGCGATAGCCGAACGGACTATCAGCCGGCGAACAGTTCTTCCTGCAGGACGCTGACAACGATTACCTTCGCTCCATCAAGTTCGACGGGGTGGTTGCTATGCGGCTGGTAAGCCTGTTCTAGTGAAGGTCGGACTTGGTGAAGGTCGGCTCTTGTTCGCGACGCCGCGCGCTCTGGCCGGTCAGGTACTGGCGCGGCCATTCATGGCCCTCGTAACCTTGATCCATGGCAGCGTTCATGGTCCAGTACGGATCAATGAGATGGGGGCGGGCCAGAGCACAAAGGTCGGCGCGTCCGGCCACCAGGATGGTGTTGACATCGTCCACACTGGCGACGCCACCAACGGTCATGGTGGGGGTTCCAGCCTCTAGGCGGATGCGTTCACTGAAGGGAACCTGGTAGAGGCGGCCGTACTGGGGGTCGCTG
>JAUTBV010139816.1:0-11436 GCA_032361325.1 Lepetodrilus fucensis
CATGAAAACAGTTATCCCAGGTACTGGTGTGTGTTATGGAATAATTGTTCATTGGATACAAAAATAAATATCAGTGATAGAATATGGTTAGTTTGTGGTAAGAAGTTACATTGCTCAAACATTTCTTGGAATGGAAATTGCATACAGTGATATTAAAATTTGTAATGGATTACTAAAATTTACTTTTCAATGTTGTAAACCTTTATTTGATGAGAACTATGATTTAAAATATTTGACAATCAAGAAAATGTTGGTATATTATTAAATTACTGTTGAAATGTTAAATACTTCTTAATATGACATTACCAACAGCAATATGGAAATAGCAGAAACCAGGGCCGCATTACTCAGAACTATTGTAGCTACAACTATTGTAAGGTCAACGCTTTCTATTGTGGTTGGAGCCCAGTTATAACTATTGTAGCGCTACAACTGTTCTGAGCAATTTAATTTTTAAATTTAATCTTTCATGAGGAATGTAAATGGACATGAAATGTTTAGGATTCTTGTTATATATATTGCACAAGCAAGTACACAATATGAATAAAGTCTGGCCATGTATAAAAACATTGATATGGCAGTATAAAACATACATGGAATGTTATGATAAATAAATAGGAAATAACGTATTTACCTGCTAATGCATCAACAATGAATAATAAGGCTGCATAAATTCTATTTCCAACTGTTAATGTATTGTAAACTGATTTTATTTTAATTACAATTAGTCTAGGACATGTTCACATCTCTACACACATGTACATCACTGTCATTACATTATTCATTAAAGAAAATATCACAATTCTTATTCTAAGGTTATAGTAAATGCTATTAATGAAAATGGCATTTGATGTGTAAGTAGTAAATTGTTTTACAACAATGTTCCTATTATTTGCAAAATGAAATAATTACTTTATTGAATGATCAACTTATGAATGTCATTAGGATCAAACATATACATAATATTTCACATATTTTTCTTCACAATGTTCAGCAATACTTGAAATCCGAAAAATATTATGTTTCTCCTGAAATCTTTACATTGTCTTCCTTTTAAAAGTAATTGTATATATACTATTCCAAGACAATACTAGTATGATAAGAGTTCTTAATACTACTATCGGTTCGCTACACAAGAATTCACATTATGTTTGTCATATTTTGTTTCCAAGTCCATCCAGAATTGAACATGCAGCATTTAATGCAACCGTAAGTTGGTCGTTACTATGACTAGTTTATGTTGCAAATACAAATATTACGTTAAGCTGGATGAAAATGAAAACATGTAACATAAACAGACATCTTGGATTTTCTTGGAATAAGATTAGAGAGTAAGAATAGTTTAATGAAATCTATTGTATAATTGTTACCTAGTAATTCCATATTCTGTATTATTCTGAGTATATTATTCATCCAGTGCTGTATTGCAAGAAACCTTTAGAAGACGTCTTATTTATTGCCTGGGGAATCAGATGTTCCATGAGAAAAAGTGACTTTGAAACCCAAGTCACAACCCATTAGACGAAGGGTACTTCGATCTCTTAACCTTCTCCCTGCTGGATTAGACACAGGCATGGCTCTTTAGTATGGAGAGGGTTAAACTGTCTGGTTATGTCGATGAAGGAGCAGGCACTGATCTATTCAGATAGCTTTCATATAAATTGTATTAATGAAATGTGTAGAAATGTAATAGTAATAATATTGATAAACTACATATACTGTATTTATCTTCTCAATTTTAATTAAATGAAATCATAAATACATGCAGATCTTGATAAAATATCAACATTTTGATTTTGAGACAATTATTACCAACATCCCTCAACAGTCAGAGTCATGCAGCATTTCAGGAAACTCTTCATCGGAATTATTTCCCGTGAGGATACGTTTCTCCCAAAACGCTGCCCTGGCCGAAATGGCACCACTGCGAATTCTAGGAGTCTTTGGCCGTTCGCTGGAAGAGGAGTGTGTTGAAGAAGCTCTGCGGACATCCAGGTCCTTCTGATGAGGCGGGGTCGAACTTCTCACTCTCCTGTCGGCCGCTACACTTCCTACCGAGGCACTGTTCGAGGCAACTGCAGCAGGCATAGTTTTAGTAGAGACATGAAATGATTGTTTTGGGGCGGACATGACCAGGTCTGTTTGAGGGTTTGGGGAAATGGGAGAAGAACGTTGAGGGTAGATCAGAACTGGATCCTTTGCAGGTTCCAGGTCGGTGTATGTTGCAGGTCCAGAAAGATCTGGAGTCTTCACGAGTGGTGGTAGACGACTGACAATGCTGTTGCTTTTTGGAGGTGTCGTCTTCAAAGGGGCGAAGGTAAAATTGACAGAAGAGCTGGTCTGATGGGGAGACAACTCTGGAATGTTCCATTCCGATGGTTGGTCGGAACTAAGGGCTGACAATTCAGATCGTCGTAATCTTTCCAGCTGCTCTTTGGGAACATGTCTAGCGGTAATGCTGTGAATCTAGAAATGAGAAAGAAGAAACTGATTTCATTTACAAAATAGTCTTATGATATATACGGTAATATATATGGTATAAAAGGTTTGACTGTGCACTGTTTTCAAATATAGATACACTAATTATGCTATTTGAACTTTGTAAAAGAGATGGTACAATAATATCAATGTCTTGCTGGTCATACATTGAATTTGAATTTGTTGTCACATGTGATACTGTTAATTAAATAAGGAGTTTTAACAAAAGAAACAATCTATGCACAACACCAAAATAAAATTTGTAATTACAGTACTAGTATACCATTAGAATACACTACACTCAATAGAACATATTTAAATTCAATCATGTATAAGATATGTTAACTAAAACAAATATTGCGAACAACATAACTTTAAATTTAAATGTAAATTATAGAAAATATTAAAAGATCTTGCAAAAAATATCATAGTAAAACTATTAATTTGTTTTATATATTTTACAAGCTAAATTGCAAACAACATAACTTTGATGAAACTAAAGTTGTGTTATGTCATATTAACCATCTCCCTGCTGGAATAGGCACAGGCACTGCTCTTTAGGGCACATGTGGTTGCCTCCAGCATGGAAAGGGTTAAATGAAATCTTAAGTGAAAAGGTTTAAAGGATCATTGAATGTTGATAATAAAGGGGTAAAGGAATCTTATGTTGAGATGGGAAGAAGTGTTACCTTTCATGAAGTTATTGTATCCACTATGAAACCATAACCCTCTTATACATTTGTGTCATATACATAATCAGCTGATAATTGAGGTGGGTGGGGGGGCAATGGTAGTATATTGTAGTTGATAGGAAAGTCTTATGAAGGGGTGCTGCAAGGGTTGGACGATAGTGTTAGTTGGGTGTTTGTGAGATTGAATGAAAAGTAGAACAAGTTCTAGTCAGTGGTAACTGTACTAGACAATATTCTGTAAAATAAATGGTGTAAATGTACATATTTATAATAATAAAACTTATTTCTTTTTAATATAATAAAATAAAATAAATTAAACCTTTAATTTAAACGGGTGTTTCAGCTCGTTGTTAGAAATACAAGAAAAAAATAAAGGAATGCTTTAGTTTGTCATTAGAAAACAAGACAAATGACAAGAGTCTGTTGAAGCTGGTCATTAAATGTTCAAAGATAAATGACAAAATATGTTCAAAAGTAAACCCTTGTATCATTAAAAGAAAATAAATGAAAAGTTACATAATTTTACCTTATGTCTGTCACTGTTAAATCCAATGGGGTTCAATATTTCATATACATGTACCTACATGTACTAACAAAATACAGTATAGTAGTATTAGTTAGCTGCTACATTAAACAATTAGCTTGTAAGTATTAGCTGCAAAGTATGAAAATTATGTAGGCCTTGGTTTGAACCACTATTCTGCATTTCAATAAACTGTTTTAATAAATAAAAAGAAAATGAACAAAATGCAACATTCAATGCAAATTGTTTTTACATATAGTGGTTATTATTTAACACCACTATAATAATAATTCAACCCCCTTGTTCATCGGGTATCAAAATGCAGAATAATTATTGAGAGGATATACTATATTGTCAGTGCTCATGGAAAATGAAAATGATATACTCCTTTAGATGTGTGAAATAACATATCAATTATCCCATTATTCTTGACTTTTCAGTCACATTCCCAAGACAGTGTGTGCAACCATCATCCCTATTATGTGAGTTTAGTAATCATAATGGATCTATTTGTCCAGATAGCCCGTGAATAACACACAACTTACTATTAATACCCTATTAAATGACTGCTGGTACATGTAGTTGCAAATATGAATCAAGTAATTTAACCAAGCTAATTGCTAGACATCTTCCAACATTGTTGTTTCAAAAAGGTTTTTATTTATTTGAACATGACATAACCTCAAGTTCTAGTACCAAAATACCAAAACGTGATGTAATTTTGAAGCATCATGCTGTGTGAATCATAGCCCTAATGTGTCTTGGTAACTGCGCGTTCACGGCAAACCGCTCCCTAGATACGGTATAATGTTAAGCGCCTGTGAGCAGCCTAGCTGGAACTCAGCGCTATTTAAATAGATCATATACTATATTATATTTATTAATAAAAGAACTCTTTGAACTTGTATCTTTGAACTTGTATCTTTGAACTTGTATCAAATCAGCTGTTGATTTTCTGTCAAACATTAGATCTACACTTTGACTACATTAAAACATTCACATTTCTTTCTATTTCCCTGAATGTATTATCACTAATCTACTTAAGAACATCTGACAAAAACCTGAAGATGAGTAAACTACTGTAGAATTAAATATGTTAATAACTGAAGGCAGGCAATTATTTGTATACCTCTGTCAGAGACACAGAAATAGGCATCAGATAGAGATATATGTAAGCTCACACAGTTACTCAGGATGTGTTAATCTTTGCATTTTAATATCTATATTTTACTTACCACCTGTGAAGATTCTGGCTGTAATTTAGATTTTGGACTATTGTAGCATGTCAGTTAGGGACTAATCTAAAAGCTAGTATGTAGTCATGTTAAATAGGCCTACTGTTTCGTTCTCATGTTGGTTTCGTCTTACTTAAAGATATAACAACTTGTTTCTTCTCAATTCCATTTTGAGTATTTCAAAGTTTTGTTTTCTAAAACGTGTATGTTTATCATATTAAATCATGTTCTGAAGTTTCAAAATAAGTAGATAATATTGTGGATAATTTTATTGAAATGAAAACTATTTTTGGTAAACAAAATGATTAATAAATGAAAACATTTATTGATCATAAATGTACATTGTTTTATTGCATGAAATTTGTGAAAATTAATTATTCTTTGACTTAATGTATCAAGGGGATAATCTACTGCATTCATATGCCAACTTGCACAACAACTAATATATCATATGACTGACAGTTCACATTATTATTCATGTTTGAAATTTTAACCCAACATTTTTAACCCAACTAAAAGAGTTTCTCAAAAAGAGCATTTTACAAAAATAACATGAATAACCTTTTTGAAACCAATACATCATTTGTGCAAGTGAGCCCAGAATACTAGATATGATGTGTTTTAAAAGCTAACAAATGTTTCCCATTTTTAATGAGAAACATTTACTGTCTTTGGATCCTAAATGAACTACAATATATATATATGTACATACAAATCTATATGGAGGTCAGTATTTCATAAATATGGTATAATGGCAATTATTAAATCTACATATTTCCAAACCTTCAGTAATGCTGAAAAAATAAACACATCACTTGGTATTTCATGAAATGGGATATTATAAACATACAAAACATTTCAAAAGACAGACAATTCACAAACACAGGTTGACTAGTTGAAACGGTCACCTATTGGTGGGACAGAAAAGTGTTACCATGACAATGAAGACGATGATAAAAGTGATAATGGTGATGTCTACATTAAAATTCTGTGATTAAATGTGATGGAATTCAACAAATGTTAATAGTTTTACACTTCAAAATGTGTGGTGCACATAAATAGTTACTGCATGACAATTGACAGACAAACAACAGTTATAGAAACTCAATAGATAGATGGTGTGGTATGTTACTCTACAGAACTGTGTACTAGTATGGGTGAGTGTGAAAGATGTGACAACTATTTAAATACAAACATGGACAAACACAAACACAAGAATATGCAGTGCTATTAAATAACAATACATGTATATGCATACATGCACAAGGTTATATGAATACATTTGTACATAGGATATTAACTACATTAGCATTTGGCAATGGAAATGATAACTGGGATAGTAACTTAAGATATACTAACATTGGACAAATGATATTTTGTCAGGATATTATTAAATGCTTCATAAAAAGAGCTACTTACTGCATCTTCTGTTCCAAAATTGTTATAAATATCAAGAATTTCTTGTAAAACAATTTTCAATAGTTTCTATAATTTTGTAATAAATATTGAATAACTGAATCACTCTCAATAGCATAACATTCCTAGCCATTGAATTGAAGAAGGACTGGTTATGGTCCAACAAATCTAAAGGACACAGCTACGGTAGTTACAAAGTGAGTAATTTTGCCTTGAATTTTAACTGCCCTTGGCCTTGAGTTCAAGATTTTCCATCATCAAAGACTATGTTCTGATTGGCTATCTATCGTCAATACAAAATTCAAACTAGTCGTACAGAAAATTGGCTATATTTACATGCCTATCTACTTGTGCTGAGTATACATGTTTATCACCCAATACAGGCTCCGAGTGGAGATATATACAGTGTATCGCCTAGGAAAAATCACTTCAAATGTTTATGATTGGTCAATTGGATAATGTTGTGCTAACTTGAGATCTGTTTACATCCGTGACTTGCATGGGCTTGTCAATTTCACCCATCAATTGTCACCATAGCGGGTGCATATGACGACTATTAGCCAACTAGTTTGGTAAATAAGCAAGTGAAGTACAATATTTATAGCTTACATGTGAGCATATTTCTTTAGTTACATTGGGTGATAAATACAATCTCACCCTTATGTGTTTCGTTATCATTATTATCCAACTCATCGATAAAAGTAACATAAATACTCGGACAAACCTCGTATTTACATTACTTTTACCAATTCGTAAGATAACAATGATATCAAAACACACGGGTGAGATTATCTCTATATAATATATGATGTCTACAGTTAGTTTCATGCAGGAAGCCAAGATGAGACTACGCGTCCTTGCAACACACTCATGCTCACGTGACGGTGATACAACACAGGATGACCGTGGTCTAGTCTACGCAGGCGGGTACACACAAACACACATATCATATGCAGTTCACCACAAGCAGTTCCCACACACAGAGGATAAATCAACATGTGCTAACCCGAGTGAAGTTTCCGTCTCCCAAGTCGTCTCCCTTGGGCTTTGAGAACATTGCTCGGAGTCTGTTCACCGACGGAAGCTCGATTCCAGAGTCTGCGTCGTACTCTCCGCGGCTCTCCGGAACGTCGTCCTCGGAGGTGTGTCCAATCAGCGCGGTTTGCAATGGACGTTCCCGCACTGACGAGACTCCAGAGTCCACGGACAGGGGGGGAGAAGATGGCTGGCTGGAGGAGTCAGCTCTCGGAGACAGCGACGAAGGTTCCGAGGATTCCCGGAGATGGTTCACTGTGTGCTCAATTGTTCCAACCTAGAAAACACATATCGATTATTTTAGCATACTGGTAGTTATAATTAAATATGATGCAGAAATTCTGCAGAACATTTGCAAAGGATGAAAATAGATTTTAAATATTTCTAGAAAGTAACCAGGTTTTGCTCAACCATGTCTTTTTTAAATGAAGAAATATTCACTTTTCAGTGAGTTAAGAAGAAAGTTCATGTAATACACTCTATCAAATAGACAATTACAAATCATTAAGATAAGAAGCCTGCAGGTTTAGACAAGTGTGAATAAAGACTGTCAGAAGACTGTGGTAAAGTTTAGCCAGTAAACATGATGTGTTGTCAAATATGCAATATCAAAGGGCTTCAAACATACAGAACATCGTTGGAATTCCACATGATGGTAGAATTGAAAAATAAATACCAAAAATTACAATGACTGTCAAAGAAAGAAAAGGTTCTTGAAAATATTAAGAATATTTATTAAGACAATTGGTTGAGATAGAAAAAAACAAAGAAATTCAAATGACAACATGCTTCAACAAAGGTTTTGTGAAAAGAAAATAAATTTAATAGAACAAGCAGATGAATAAAGACAGACACCAGAGCCACTGAGATCTACGTATCTATGTCTAAGACTACAGTAGTCAAGTGAGCGGCTATGATGAGTGATATGGTATGAAAAGTCATGCATTAATCAGTGAATGTTAAATACAGTTTAAATACAAGGATTAGCCATATAACTATCATTTCTCTCTCAATTTTCATCATTAAATTGTATTAAAATTACATGCTGTTAAATAAATAAAACAATATCATTCTGAACTGAATGATGCTTTGTCTGCACCTGTCTTTCGCTTTGAGATACGTGGGCTACAGTCATAGCAACCTCGTCTTCCAGATCTGACATGTGACCTTTGTCGGAGGTCACACGAGACTCTAGGTCACGCACACGTTCCTCCAAACTGTAGACGTTGCCTGCAGTCATATAGATCTGGAGAAAGCATAGAGGATATATAATATCTAAAATATATAAAAATATAATACAATTCATATAATATTTGTTATTACTACCGGTAATGGAAATCAATTTATTCATAATTTGATTTAAATTAACTTTTCATAAGATTCTTATAATCCAAAATGAATGTTAGTGATTATTGGCTAATATTTACAGAAGATGTTAAGTGATGTAAAAAAGCATGATAGGTGACAAGCAATGGACTAAGCCTTATTTGTGCTCAACCATATCTTTGTGGGGAAACAATGTCATATTTGTATAAGGAAATGTAGATCTGGTAGTTACAACAATGGTGTAGGTCAAATATCACTGAGGAAATCTTGAGTCTATATGTACTTACAAAATTAATGATACATACTCCTACCAATGTTTACATATTAATATGTGTATACAAGTAATACATATTCAAGTTTCAACTATACAAATTATCTTACTTGGAGACAAAAAAAACACAATTTTTGTGAATAGAATTTAGTACAGAAGCAAATATTAATTGCTCCTGTATGATGACGATGAAGATGTGCATGCACATTTTTATTGCTGTAGTACGGTAAGATAGCATGGTGTCAGAAGATTTTGATGATAGTGTTAGTTAATGATGTCAGACAAGCGACAACAGAGTCACTATCATCATATGTACTCAGGTTACCAAATGACTGGTTGAGTAAATAAATAAATAATAAATAAATATGCAATTATACATGTAAATATATAAATAAAAGAAATTATAAAAATATTAAAATTCTATCCCAGTTTCCTTGAAAATCATAAGAAGAAAACAAATAATAAAACAAAAATCCCGCATTCAAATATATAAATGTTCAAATAGATTATTATTTTAAAATAAATGATAAATTTTCATTAATTATCAGTAGGCTTACCTGTTCTTCTGCATTTTCAACACCTGTTTTACGATTAATGATCTCTGCTCGAGGTGAAAACGAATCCAATTTGACCTCCCACCTCTTCTTGCCATCACCTTTGACCTCATAGTCTCTCCTGAACCTGTCACTCTCCACGGCACGTGGTCCGAAATTAACGGGCTCCGAGTACCGAGGCTCGTTGTTCTCAGGACTGTTAATTTCATCAAACGTACGCTTTTTCCCGACGAAATCCATATCCGACTGTGCCTCTCCGAATGAAAATTCCTTCACTTGCACAAAGCGTTCCCTTTTTTCACCAACATCGTTAGTGTTCTCAGAGGTAGCACTGGTTTCCATGGTCGCAATGTCGTCGTCGACATTTCGCACAAAGTTGGAGGGTTCTATGGAATCTGTACAGGACTCTACGCAGGATTTGTCGTCCGTATCGTTTGAACGAGTCGCGTCCAACGTGAACGTTTCATTCCCAGTCTCTTTCTCACTTCGGATGATTTCTTCTGCCGTTCGCAAAACGTTGAGCGCTGATGACGTCAATATTCGAACATTTTTTGCTGCTTTTTCCTGTCAAACAGATATTTTACATTCTACTAGGATTTATTTGATGAGAGGTCTAATGCTGGATATGGGTCGATTCACCATAATGAATGTATAGGTAACTTGTGGACAGGTAAATTTATATTTGTTACATACATGTACAAGACAATGATCATCAGAAAATTGATTATGGAGTTATGTTTCCTTTAAAGAATTTGTAGAATAGATTTTTCAATTCAATCTTAGAATTGAAATCGAATCTATTATATTTTATTAAAATCCCTATGGATCTGCATTTATACCTGAATTGTTTGCTCATAAAATAATCTCAATAATATGGTACCTAGTAAATAAATGAAGATATATCTGCCCAGTTATATGAACATTGGAAAAGTTAGTGACAGACAGTCAGACGAGGTACCAAAAGAAGTATTGATGAATGATTGTATGTTAAAAAATCTACCTACGAGTTTGTTAAGAATGCATGGTGAGAAAGTTGACTAAAGAGAAACGCTGTCAATATTATTCTTTTCTCTCTCTATTCTTTACAATATTCTAATGCTATGAGCATGCTTTCAAGCATGGATTTGGCACAATTTAAATGTGCACATTATTATTATTTTTTAAAATTATTATTATTATTACTGTATCATAATCACATATTCATGTAATTAATTGAAATCCTAACACACAAAAAACTTGTCATCATTACAAACATTTAAAAAGAAGGGGTATGAAAACATCATTGACTTTCGACATAATCAACTGTAAATATTTATCTCCATTGCCTTACCCGAGCCCTATAATCTTCAACTGCTTCAATATCTGACGTGTCGCCAAGCTTGTCATCAACGTTGTTATTTTCTTCATCAAATTTGGCTTCCAACTTTGTAATCTCATGGTCCACTAAATCCAAGTTTTGGTTTAGGTACGACAGCTGTATTAATTCAATATTAGTACAGGTTAATGTAAAAGTGTAGACAGTGGTATAGACAGTAAGTATGAATGTGTAAATGAACAAATCAATCACCCAAAAGGAATATTGTAAATCATTAAATTAATGCGAGCAGAATATTAATGAGAAAAATGCGACTGTCGTATTGTCGCATTAAATTGCTGAGCATTAAAGGTAAGTACCAGAGAAAAACATGTATGTAGACATGACCGTTCACATTTTATTGGTGTTGCATTTACGTCTAAAATCTAGAGGTCGCATTAAATTACAAAATTACATTTACATGACTGAACATGACAATTAATGAATGAATGTGCTAAGGCGTTTATACAGAAATAATGTATAAGATCAACTATTCAGAGCCAACTTTCACAAAGCAATTGCAGTTACAAATATTGAATATAGACTGAGTGA
>JAUTBV010139827.1:0-11433 GCA_032361325.1 Lepetodrilus fucensis
CGATTTAATGAGACATCGATTCACCGTTTGTGTGTGTGTGTGTGTGTATGTGTGTTTGTGTGTTTGTGTGTGTGTGTGTGTGTGTGTGTGTGTGTGTGTGTGTGTGTGTGTGTGTGTGTGGTGTGTTTCTTGGCCATAAATAATTAAATTAACAAATACTCTCCAACAAAATAAGCATATACCTAGAATTGTTGTTTATTCATGTGATAGTTTAAACTCAATTTTGTACTATATATGGAATGCAGGAACCCCAAACGTTCAATGGTAACGAGTTCCTAGCTGACATACGCCGGTCTGGTGCGATGTTTGATCTCAGAACACGATGATGGTTCTCGACACGGTTTTAGTGAGGTTAGTAATATCTGTTGCGGCCGTCAAGGACACCTAATAACTGCTCTCCTTCGTCTACTAACTGACGATTCAAGTCTCTGTATCTCAGCCTGTGTGAGTTCCCCATTCACTTTGCAACGCCACTTTAGAACTTCCGGTAGCGTTTGAGATGGTGGCTGACGTCGCAATGGCCGATCAAGGTCATCTGAAAGATGTTGAATCTGGTTGAGATCGGGTGATCTGGACGGCTGTGGAAGCACATTAGTGGTCCTGTTTCCTCGGAAAATCCATAGTCAAGACGTGCAGTACGAGGCCTGGCATTATCCTGCCGGAATATTTCTCTCTGAATGTCAATAAAACAAAGCAGAAGGTAACGTTGGAGATGAATCTTGGTAGCCTATGATTGTAATGCTTTCCTTGCCGTTCATCAGTAGATAAGAATACATCTGTGTAGCGGCTAAGATCAAATACCCAACGGATATTAAATAACCACCCCCACACCCCACACCCCACACCCCACATCCTATCCATTGGCCGAATATATAATCAGTGCTTCTTCTCAACAGATAGGTATGCTTATATATGCATATAAAATTATATGCACACAAAGTAATAATATGTTTAGAAGACGAGCTGGAATGGAACGGGAGAAATGTTAGTGTTTTCCTATTGGTGTTGACGGGAGCTCTTCTACACCGGACGGTAGAGAACTGTATACATGTATGCACAAAGTGTATTCTACTGGCGTATATTATGCACACCGCTACACTACCCCGTCCAAGTATGTACTACTCCAACGACAGTTGTGATGACACTCTGCACCAGACATGTTCTGATGACTCTCTGCACCAGACAATGTTGTGATGACACTCTGCACCAGACAAGTTCTGATGACACTCTGCACCAGACAAGTTGGCTGTGTTTCTGTGGCAGTAAGATGTCATCCATGGAATTCAAGAGTTTAGGTCCAGTTTCGGCATATCCATGCGTGCTCATACCTCTCAAACAACATCGTAGATATAGCAAACAAAACAACTCACCAATTTCCAGAATGTATAGGCAATTCGTTAAAAGTTCTACTGCAAAATGTTATCAACTTGACAACTAATGCAATTGTTTTAAGTAAATCATTAATGAAAGTTAAATACTATTCAACCAATTCCATCATGTTGTCTTTTTTTATGTTGTTGTTTTTTGTTATTGTTATTATGTTCTTCTTCGCTTTTTCGTCTTCATTTGGAGAGTATGTTTTCTTTTAAAATATATATGTTATTTGAGTTCATTATGGTGTTAAATTATCTGACATTATTGCACTAAAACTCCTATCTGCCTATTTATGTTCAAGCCCGCTCTACGTACAGCTCAGTAGTCATACACGTACCTTACTTCTCTCGGTTGCGTGGTTGCGTGATAACCTAGATGATTTGGCAGCTCGTGGGTGAAGTAATTACAAGACCGGCCGCAGCATATGGTAATATCAGTAAGATCAAACTCTGAATCTCTCAGCAGATGGAGGTGTCAGTCGCACGCACGATTATCTCAAAACTTTAGGGGCATCTTTATTCTGTACTGGAGTCTCGAAGGATTGCAACTGGCGAGCACCTAAACGATCTTAAATCCTATGACGCCTCACCCCCTCCCCGAAGTTAGATACATGCTGGTGTATGCCCGTGTGCTCCAATTTCAAACATGAACTATATATCTTCATCTGGGGGTGTATGGATTCTAGTGTAGCATGCTCCTAGAGTGATCATCATGTACCCGCGGCGAAGTGGAGCGAACAAACGTGTTCCGGTGGTTTGTCTATTATCAGCAAAACCACAGTTTGGAATATTCATGGAGGTATTATGAACAATCCATCATATGTGTTTCACGCAGGATTTAACTTCTGAACAGAACATATACCTTTAAGTTCGTCCTCTCCATAATTGTGATGATTATTGACATCGTATCGTTTACTAGAGTTTGCTTCACAAACTAGTGTGGCGTGCAGTTGGACTTTGAACATGTCGATGTGTTTTTAAAGATCTCATAGCACGTGCGTGGATGGTTGGTTTCATTGCACTCACATGAACGTGTTCTAGGCTTTATCGAGCTGAGCGAGTCAGTATACTCAGTGAAGTGTTATAGCGGCTCATAGTGATAGATGAAGGTCACGGACTGCCTCTGCGAGCCACACTGGAGTATGATGTGTTTTTATATTTGTCTCCACCGGAATGGCAAGATGGTGACTCTTGGTAGGTACAGCTCTCAGATGTGAGCACAACACTAACTTTAACAGCATACCGTGACGGGGGGTAGTGTAGCCCTGTAAGTATCTGCGATATACCGGTACTTACTCCGTGCAATGTAATCGTTTGGCAGGAATTATCTCGGTAAAAATACCTTCTACACAATTACTTATTGTGTACTACATGTAGGTTCTTCAACCAATTTTTGTAATTATTTGTTTATCTTTTATTTATATTTTTTGTAGCATAGCAAAATTATTTTATGTAGAAGATGGAACATGCAGAAATTCTCAATTAGTACGTGCTGATATACTTCTCCACACACTCGACGGTCTACACCGCTGTTCTGTCTTTCCAACCTATCTCATCTACGTACAATAACATTTACTCAAAATATTTGTTGATACCTATATAAACAATATTTGTGTTTATACAGCAAGCATTCTGACATTTAAATTATAACTCAAGCACTACGCCCAACAAACTAATAGATAATTAGCTTTTGATTTCCTTGTATTACGAAATAAATATTCGCCATATTAAATGGTAACTGCAGCGATGTGAAGACCGTGAAGTCTTCCAATTTCCCGTGTCTTTGTTTCATGTGGCTGTAAGTAATATAACGCACCTGTGGCATCAGTTTCGCCAGACAGTGTGTATCGGAGACTTAACCAACTTGCTGAATGACTCACACAAGATTCGACACCCATTTCATCCCATATTGCAGTGCAGTTCCCTGCACTTCTTGACTTCTCTAGTATTCCTAGTCTCCGGCGTCAGTCTATTACTAAGCGCTCTACACTCCTCTCTCACTTACCTTCTCAATCTCACCACGGCTTCAGAATAGTTTCACGTTATTATCCAATTTCCACCCACGATAAGCGACGAGGCAGCCTTGAGATAGAATGTTATTTAATTAGTAGGTTGCATTATTGCGGTGGTATACCGTGGGTATATGTTATGCATCACACGGGTTAACAGAACTAGAAGACAAGCACATAGCATCTCGTCATTGTGGATTTCAATGGCAGAAGCTATGAGGTGTGCATGCTGGCATTCTATATATTAGGCCTATATGGGTCTACGTAGACTAATCATAGTAAAAAAACTTAAATATTAATTTTATTTATTGGTATTATATTAATATATATGAAAAGAGGGTTGCCTCCCGCCAGAGCGATCTAGCGTTAGAAGGTCGCTCTGGGGGGAGGACACCGCTGAGATGGTTTACCTTCTGATTAACTGCTATATATAGACTAGGAGTAATAGAGTGAGAACAATTAAGGTGTGCCGCAGACTAGGGTTTACAACAGTCATTGACTACTAATATTTAGGAACTGTTTTATGGGCGATTGGTGTGGATTTGAACATTTTCGGTAGTATATCTGAAGGTTATCCACCTGTCTGGTTCGGTAGCTGACCAGTCATCATTATGGCGTGAATAACGTGAATAATGATCAATTAGAAGCTTGCTCATAAAATAACCTACAACGTCGTGACCGTCGAATTTCCTACTCAGCGATAGTCATCAAAGCAGTGCTGCTTTATACACATTCTTTACAGGTAAACTAATGTGTGTAAGCATGAACAAATCAGATTTATTTTTATAATATTCAGGTATAGTGCGTCGCAATTTGGGGTATGCTCTCCACTTCATTAGAGAAGTAGACCCGCTGACCTTGCTATATTAATATGCTCAGCATCCAATAATCGACTAGAATTACCATATCTGACAATATAGAGGAGGTTTTATCTGCACATCCTGAAAGGTCATGATTGGAAGGCGATGTTATCAAGCCACAGCTGCCTAATACACGTATGTTGTCATCATCTTCCCTCTTACTTGCATATCGACTGGTTGTTGACGACACGAGGTTGCAAGTTTCCTTAGGTTTTCAATGACACATCCAGCGGTAGACAGTTTCTACACTGGCTCTATAAATACCAGAAGATAATAGCCTCTCTTTGCTTTCACCGGAGATATGCTTAACCCACTGACCCATTTTTTGCATTCCTGCAAATTGTTCTATTCTTAAATCCACACATAATGTTTCGGTTCCCCTGTGTTGTTTTGCAAAATTCGTTCCGAATACTAGTATAAAATTAAGACACGATTATTGGTACTAAGTAGTGATGATTTCGTAACGTGAAATCTAGAATCTAATCCTCGTGGCATCCCCGAATGTCAAGTCTGTTGTTATGACTGCGTCTAAGTGATGTCACCGAGGGACTGTCATTGGCATAGCTCCATGGTTAATACGTCCTAGATGGAGAAAGTCGTTCAGCTGTCAGATAGCCAAAATGAAATGATTTCATGAGAACATTGACAGCGTTCTCAAGCATTCCAGATGAAACAGTGCCATGACACGATACTAACACAGTCCTCTCGGTGAGTGTGGTAGCGACTGTGTCACACTAGTGTCCATTAGGCCAATGATCTAAATTTTGAATTGAACACAGTCATCACGCTGCGCGTTCGGTGTTCAATTCAATTTAGATGGTGTCAATTTACTATTGACACCTGAATATACCTTTATCCCCTAATTATGTCTTCAGTAATCGTGCATATCGATCAGCAGAAGGTATAGGGCTATATATAGTTACCAGTGTATCTTGAATGTAACGGTGTGTCTACGATGACAGTCTGCGAGTTCTATGGTAGTAACAATGCTTCTTGATGACTGTGTGCCTTCAATGTTCGTGTCGGTCATTTCAAGATCATTAAGGAAGATGAGTTATCTCCCTTGAGGCCTCTTCTTCACTGCCGCATTATCCAACACATAATGGGTGGCAGATAACGTCTATAATGAAGCACGGTGCCAATGGTTCTGATACTAATGCATCATATATTACATTCACTCTACGACCTGTCGTCCTATCAGCGGTGCAGATTAGAGTCTGAAAATGGCTACGAGGAATTGATATGCACTCTTAATTGCCTGTAAGTTGCGGCAAACATCAGAGTATCAAATACACTCATATTTGTATTTACCTCCGTGGCCATTATAAAGCCGTAAGTAAAAAAAACACCACAAGTATATGACGCTCTTCGACTAAGAGACTACCATTCTCCTACAAGATGGTGTGATAGTATTGGCACTCCCAGAAGAACCATTCCTTCTCAGTATACATTGAGAGCCAGCGGTGCCATCTTGTCTTCTGGAGCAAGACAACACAATGGTAATAGCTGTGCCGATGCCATGGAGTAGATGTGTCATTCAGTACTTTAGACGATAAGTAAATAGATTACTATTATTAAGACGACATGCACTATGTTGTAGATGTAATTGAACGCTTCCACTTTGGAAGTGATATTAAAAGCATCGCTTGTGTATCGCTTGGATACACGTTCATACATTCTATCTTAAAAGCATACTCTCATAGATTAAGTTGTAGTTTTGTACCGAATTGGAGTTTAAAATGCAAAGTACATACATGATCTTAGCATACATATGATCGATGATTTTGTACCTCCAAATATCCTTTCATCGCTAATAGGTAAAATTCCATTGCCGTTTACATTTCCAGTATAACCCGAATAATCAGTTGGTAATTTGTATTATAGAATCTCAATTTCCTATAGTCTAAATAGGCTAATAACTCTAATGATTGAACACGGTCAAAATAACCTTTCACGACCGCTGGTACCAATAAATCGTGTTCAGTTAAATCGTGTTCATCGTGTTCAGTTAATAAATATACATAAATATTGATAACTAGTAAGGCATTTGGAAGAAGTAACTTATATAAAGTGTAGACAAAACAAATGTATATAGTTTCAGGTAAAACTTCGGTAGACCACTATGTAGATCAACGATCTTTAAAATAGGTAAAAAGGTAAATTATTAATGTTTATCTCAATTTGCTATGCCTAAATGTGATATTGCTTTGCGTGAGTGCGCATGTGTTTGTCTATGCCATTAGTTATGTTATCCGTTTCGAATTAATCTTTCATCCTAAAGCATCCACTTGTCACATTTAACACATGACGCCGAAACGTTTCCAATTCTATACACGAGCACGGCCGAATTATCGCATCCGATCTACATCGATCTACATGTATATCGAGATGTCTAAGACGACGTCGAGAATAACTCCAATTATATAATAAATTTATCGCATCATTCGTGATCACTTGCTTTTGTCGTGTATGGGCTCAATCTCTGGTACCATGTGCCAGAAACATGCCCATATTCATGTACGTGTAATACCATAAAGCAGAGACCATATATGCCCTAGTTTCTAAATTAATGTCTCTGACTTTTTGACATGACTATCATAGAAAATAGACTTCGTAATGTACGTTTGACATCAATGTAAATTAAATAGAATGGATCAAAGAAATGTCCCACGACTGTGATATTATGTGATGGTTAACACACGCCCGAGGGCGTTATGGTATGTATGCACGACGTTGAAGGAAGTAGCCCGAGGGCGCAGCCCGAGGGGTAATTCCTGAAATTGAGTGCATTACATGCCAGTAACGCCCGAGGGCCGTGTGTTAACTGTCATATATCACGACAAAAACATATAAATAAACCTTGTATACACATTATATGAATACACTAATATGTAAGGGATTTTACGAGCGATTCATTCAAATGCCTACCGTATTGAACATCTATAAAACTTTAGGTTGACTTTTCGTCGGCTAGGTGACCTAATTGACTAGAGCGCAAGAAATGCGAGAGTTCCAATCGAATTTGTCTTTACAGCAAACATACATTCATGCGTTATTACATTTGTCCACGTTAATAACACACGGTCAATGTTAATAACGCACGGACACATGTTAATAATGCATGGACAAATATTAATAACGCATGGTCAATGTTAGTAACACACGGAAAATGTAATAACGCACTCCTGATAATATACTCAAAGCAGACATGACAGTGTATTACGAGAAAGCAAGAGACACGTGTTATAGTTGGAGTGTACACCCTGGAGGGATATATTGTTTGTTAGTCTAGAAGACGGAGTGTTTGATTGTTTGTTAGTCCAGAATATATATTTAATTGTACCGGTGTTGTGAATGTGGAAATAACAAGAGATTACTGACTTTGCATGTTCTTCTAGATACATTGCGGACTGACATAGAAAACACAGGAAATATTGCGGTGTAAGGATGGGGGTTGAGGTGTATTTGGGGGTTGGTGGAAAATCATATAGCATCATAAACTCTTCTTATTTAAATGTAGGTAAATTATTGCCACCTATTCTCCAATGTCTCTGATGCAATGTCTCCAATGACTACTGTCTCGTCATGCACTTGAGGGTCGGCTTGGATGGTTCAATGAACAGATATAGAAATGAAACGCCAAGGCATGGATTCTCACAATACTTCCAATTAGTAAGATTTATGAAATGAGTACACGTGACCCAGCACTTTTAAAGCTGTGTTTCCATTAATACGGCTCCGGTGCGGGTAATAACCGGATGCAAATCATCTCACTACAAGGGTTTCCATTTTAAAACACGATCCATGTGCAATGCGGCTGCGTCCGTTTTCTTCCGATCAGTTGTTGTTTAATGACTTGCATCCGATTATTACCCGCACCGGAACGACAAGAGCCGTATTAATGGAAACACGGCTTTAAAAGTGCTGGGTCCACGTCTATTCAGTTCATAAATATATTCTGAAATATGATGTCATCCAGACAAACATAGTTCAAGAGAGTCCAACTATTGTCTGTAGACGAGAGAATACTATAGCATGATCAGTGATATGTCGAATGCTGCCGAAAGGTTTAATAGCACGAACAATGTATTCAACCATAGTCAATCATGATACGTATCATTGTGGACACGTGTAGCTTCAGTGCTATTATGTTTTTTTCCATTTTCGTTAATCTTCTTGGCGGCCATCTTGAATTTAAAGCATTTGGGGAAACTGTTATACTATTCATGTTAATATATTGGAGCCAAAATCCACTGCAAAACCTTTTCTGACAATTTTTCTGAACCTCAACCTTTTAATGACTGGACTTCTATGGATGGATCTGTATGCAGACTGAACTTTTTCAAAGCCTATGTACAGATATAGTTTTGTTGAAAAATATAGTTCTAGTATTCGTAGTGCAAATAAATATTTATTTATTCCTTAATTAATAATTTTATAGTCTACTATTTGTTGTTCGGTATTCAATAAACCTTTAAGACCTTTCTAGATATACAGATTATATTGAAGCAGCACGTACTATATTTTTTTATATAAATTCCCGCAAATGGGTTTTCATTACATGTCACGGATTATCTGTTTGTTTCACATATTACCAATAATCGATATTATTCCAAAACAAAATATATGTTTTTACCCTTGTACAATTACTCGACAGATGGCAGCTTGATTCCTTTTGGATTCGTTCTTGTGAGTGAGTATATACTTATTTATGGTGACTGCATGCTTCCGGTATTGTTGTACTGGTGCGTTAATATGCGACGGGACGACAGTACAATGCGTTGGAACGACAGTACGATGCGACGGGACGACAGTTAACATTTGGAAATAGAATTATCATATATTTTACAATTGTGCCCGCGGTCTGCTTTTGACAAAGTACTGGGACCCGATCGACAAAGCTATCTAATCTTTATAATCGATTTATTGTAAACCTACGAGAGAGAATATGACTAATGCAATTGGAAGAAAGAAGAAGAAAAAGAAATAGGAGAAGTAAATGATTAATAAATCATTTACTTCTTCTATTTCTTTTTCTATTCTATTTCTCCTATTCAGTGTCGAGGTTTAGTGAAAAATAAGAAGAAGAAGAGCGAGAACAACAACGAGGATAAGATCAAGATGAAGAACAAGAAGCAAATTACTTACAGTGTCTAGGTTTAGTGAAGTAAAGAAATATACTCTCCCAAAAAAGAAACGCATAGATGCAATCGTTTTTTAAATTATCACTATTTTGGCGGAGTAGATTGAAATGGTGTTTAGTTTGTCAAATGTTAATGTATTTTAGTTTGAGAATGTATTCCGGTGACCAAACGCACCATTTGATGACTTTTTGAAGGTTTAATTCGTGGACGAAAATATGCTCCTGCAAATTTAGTGGAGAAAAAACTGCAAACACTATACATGTGAAAATTAGGAAATTAATGTGCTGTCATGACCGTCTAAATCGCTAGATTTGAACTCGATTGAGCATTATTGGGATAATCTTTGTCGGCGACTACGACAACGTCAACTGCAACCTCAAACGCTTCATGAACTTCGATAGGCATTGCAGGATGGATGGGCAAGAATACCACAGGGTCGAATGCAGATAATTATACAGTCAATGAGTAGACGGGGCACAGCAGTTATCCAAGCCCATATGGGTCACACCAGATACTAACTTCAACCCCACCATGTGGGGAGATGTGTTTATTTACGTGACTTTTGTCTTGATTAATGAACACATCGGACACATTCCAGTCACCACGTGAAATTTGGGCTTTATACATGCCATAATCAGTCAATAAAAGTGATCTTAAAATAAGGAAGTCATAAGCTAATAAAACCAGCTATGCGTTTCTTTTTGGGGAGAGTATATCATTGGGATTTATCATCTAATGGATTTATCATCTAATGGAAAGTCGAATATGGACATTATGTACAATGTTTTTGACGATTTCTCCCGAAAATGATTCCTAATTATGCCATATATTATGTGCACACATGTTAAGTAACATAGTATTTACTAATATATTCCCAAATTACCGTGAAATAACCAGTAATAAGGCTGCTTGTTTACGAGAACAAGCAAGTATACGGATATTTCGTGTATCTGCAGACTAATAACTATGCAAATATTTATGAATTCCATGCTACTCTATGGAAATAGTAAGCAAGATGATCGGAGGTTATGTGCGAATCGACAGGATTTAATATGTTCACTATTTCTAAGAAAAAATAGGTGTTTTTTTTATGTTGTTCTTTCCTTTGGTGCATTCATCAGTAGTGAAGCGGTTTAAAAGTTACTGATCTATATGTATTCCTACGCGTAACTTCAAAATACATCGATTCAACCATACGTTTTATTCTTGAAGCTTGACATTAATTAGACGATAAAGAGATCATTAGCCTCGTGTCCTTTGACTCGCTAAAAGCTCGTTTAATACAAATATTATCCCCAAGTGCAGGATATACGATATCTAAAAAGACACAAGGTTTATTTCTCTATTTATACTGAATGAAGCGTCCCGCCAATCACTTCGTCCAACAAGGTTATTACTAATATACTAGTACATGTAATGGATATTGGTATGGTTTTTTTTTTAAAACATTGGATTTCTGTCAATATTGAACATTTACCAGGTCAACATGACACTAATATAGATTGTATAGCGTTTTGTATATATAGATCACGATCAATACTATGTTAGGATGTTTAAAAATAATCCATAATTATCCCGTATTTCAATATAATTTGTGAATCAATGGATAGGAATCGTGAATATTGAACTTGTTAACGTTAATGCGTTAATTCCTAATGTATAATATGTATAGTTATTGAGCCATTTCCATGCAGAACAGAACGGAACAGAACAGAACAGAACAGAGTTTATTCTGGTAATAATCGCATACGATGATATGGAGACTATGTAGTCAGTTATGTCTATACATACGGACAGAGTTAAATTTCTTCTTCTTTCTTCTATAAAAGTGAGCGTACGCATCGCTTGTTTAAAATTAATCTAACATGAGGGATTAAACGACCAATTTATACTATAGTTAAAGGCATAATATCACATATGTTTATGGTTGTGTTGGACTAGTTCTTAGCTTCAACTGCAAAATACATTCGCTTGACATACATAAAATTATGTTTGTACTTCCAAAAACCTTTCCACCGCTGTTTGGTAGACACATATCTAGTGCAAC
>JAUTBV010139838.1:0-11432 GCA_032361325.1 Lepetodrilus fucensis
TATATATATATATATATATATATATACTTTTTTTCTTCTTCTTTAAAAAAACAACAATATCACATGTAACTAAACACATAACAATAACGACAAGTAACTAAACACATAGATAGCTATACTGTATAGATATATACGGAGCAGATATATAACATTATGTAGAATCAAATACATGTACCGTATATGCCATAGTATAGGTAGATCTCACTGACACTGACACTGATATGACACTGTCTATAAACTACACCACATCGTCGTCGTCCATCATCCACTCACCAATCTATCCACTCATCTACAGCAGCGTCGTATTTCAAATGACTCGCTTAATGTTTTTGTAATATGAACTTATAATGAAAATTTTATTACTGGTTGCTACGGGTATATGGCCGTGCTATGTTCATAGCTAGTCATCTGATTGGTCAGTTGCCAGTACATCACAGATATGCCCTGGTCTTGGGTTCCGATATCG
This sequence comes from Lepetodrilus fucensis, assembly GCA_032361325.1. Taxonomy (NCBI): domain Eukaryota; kingdom Metazoa; phylum Mollusca; class Gastropoda; order Lepetellida; family Lepetodrilidae; genus Lepetodrilus; species Lepetodrilus fucensis. The sequence continues at coordinate 467 of JAUTBV010139838.1, forward strand.
ATACCTACTTGAAAGAACATGTAGATGTGTACGTAGCAAAGAGTGGTTAGATTAAGGGGTTTGGGTTGTAAAGTATATAGTTGACATGTAGATATCGGTGTGTAGTCGAAAGGTCTTTTGTTCCCTTGCAGTAATGTATGGGTTAGCCAAACAACACCGAAAATGCATGTATTTTTAAAGAATGCGATATAGAAATACGATTACTTTTAAAGACACCGGTATTCAGGTTGTACGTCCATTTATTAGTCATTTAGCCCTGACATATAGCTATCAATACTCGTAGATAATGTTATATAGATAGTAGAATGCAACACGACGACATACCTGTATATTGAGATCACACTATTAATAATACAGTAGGTATTAGATAGTGTATCATAAAGGCAAGCACACAATATTTGATGACATGCCTGTAACAACAGTATACGTTAATAGAAATACGTACACCATTTAAAATATAACGCTACCGTAGCAAATGTATTGAGGCAAAGACAAGATTGGTGATTACATATCGTTAGTTGATAGATGTAGACATACCGTTGTTTTATTTGGTCGTAGACAATCTACTTTATGTGACATTATTGTGCAACCTCAGTTAACAAGTCAAGAAAACGGAATGCTGTTTGTTCACTACGTAAAAATGAAATGCAGTGATTGGTTTGTAAGGCTAGTAACGTGTATGGAACCCCTCTTGCACACATACACTGCAGACGACTGTTGTAGTTGATCACCTATATACGAAGATGTTCCTGGCCTTGGGAACTCCTGTTATAGGGCAGACAGGAGCTCGTGCAGCGCTAGAGTGTGAGCAGGACAAGGCTAGACGGAATTCGTGTCTTAAAAGCATATACAAGCAAGTATATTTCAACATTGATAACTTCCTCTTTACTCGCCCACATATCTCTCTCTGTCTCTCTCCCCCTATCTCTGTCTCTCTCCCTCTCTCTCCCTCTCTCTCCCTCTCTCTCTCTCTCTCTCTCTCTCTCTATCTCTCTCTCCCTCTCCCTCTCTCTCCCTCTCTCCATATCCTTCACAATACAGAATGTTGCTGTCGGTGCCACCTACTGAACACCGTACTTTGCGTCTCGTAGCTATTGTGCAAATGTTACTCAGACCTCATCATTGATTAATCGATGTTTTTGATGATGCATTTATAAGCAATGTGGATGTTGTAAACGGCGTGTATATTGCAGGCAATGTAAACACTAAAGAGAAAATACATGAAAGAGATATAAAAATATACATTAAAACATAATATGCCATTAACCATTCTCGTGTCATTTACTCATATTTTAACATAGTGTTGCAAATGTCAATAATGTCAACCATGCATATCTTATATTAATCAGAGCTACATCATCACGTTATAAAAGCTGTTATATTATTTTAGCACAACACACACAATAGTTGTATGGTTGTTTAGAAGTGTAGAACATACAGCCCTACTATATATGTACTTGGGTGAAAGAGGTGTATAATTAATGAGGCAACAGCGATCTCCATATTTCTGTAGGTTTCAGTGCGGTGATGGAATGGTACGTGCAATCCCCGAATAGTCTCCCTCCAATTGTATTGTACATTCCGCCCCTCCTCATATTAATATCCCCACTAGACTTAACCATGAAGGTTCTGAAGCACATTTATTCTGACCAATACAACGTGTAACCTGAAGTGCTCCACAACACGCCTTTTATTTGCGTGGCATTGCCCTCTATTCTCTTTCCTTCTGTTTTGTAATTCACATTCATCCGAGAATTAAAAAAACACATTTATATATAAAACAGTATATGAACCATTTGATTGTGCAACTAATATGACAGTTTTAACGACAGGAGAAAGTAAGACATACTAACTTTCTGGGGTAAATCATCGGTAGTGGTGAGGAATTGTATTGTTCGGTGGGGGTGGTGGTGGTGGTGGTATTTGTCGAAGGGTCTAGAGGAAACTTACTGTTACCTATACACACAGCTGTTGTCTTTATTGGACTCGCTGAACTTAGTGCAGACTATCATATTTATAATTACCTTTTGTAAAATTGATGCCAGTTCAAATATACCATATCCATGGACTATATGAGACTATCATTGGTACATGTACCTATTTACCCTTATGTCGCAATTATATTGAAAAATATCCATTTCATCCAGTGTTGCCGACAAACATACATTATTCAGTAGTTATGATTTGAAATCCAAGTTCAAGCCACACTGTAAATATCTATAATTACACACGACAAATTGTCTCCATTGTTTGAAAATAATGCATTTAGCAAAAGCCAAACAATCAGTGTTTGACAAGAGCGTGTCACTTGATCTATCATCAGAGAGCTCGCAGAGGCCTTAGAATCAGATCCATTAATGTTCCCAGTGCCTGGTATGTATGGCTTTAGCTTGGAGAGAAGTCTTAGACGTGTGTATAATATTCTACTGTGACTGAAAGACAATACCAATGTGTCTCAATAAAAGCACGCATGCACGTGTTTTCTCTGTGAACGTCTTCGTCTGGTCATTGGTGTCGCGGGGATGCAGATGCACGAGATGACGGGGTATGATGACTGTCACATGGGGTACAGATGAGATGACGGAGTATGCAGATGTCGTCATGTCTGGTGGAGCAAGATGGCTGTCTACCAATGGAAATTGTATCTATTGCAACACTTTGTATTATGGGTAGATTGAAGTATAAATTATACTATTCCTCAAATTTCCAATAATACCCACGAACACAAACACTGCCAATGGTCATTAATAGATCTACCGGTTAAACAGCATTACACCGTACGTACCCCTCAGTGCTGTATCACATACGACAGGAGAACACAAACACCCTGCCAGCAGGGCTGCGTTTCACGAAATGGATGTATATTTACGTCGGACATAAATCAGGGTGTAAAGCACGGATTTGCATGTAACTCCGTGCTTTACGTCTTGATTTATGTCCGACGTAAATATACACCCCTTTCGTGATACTGTAAATACTGTCTTAATTGTACTTTCTAAATGAAGGTGTGACAATGTCCTAACACGTGTGCTTGTCACAGAAAGCAGGTATAGTGTAACACCAGGAACACATAGGTCAACTCGTTCGTGAAAGTCCACGACGTCTTGCTGGTGACAGGTAGTAATATACATAATCATTACAGTCTTGTAGTAATATACAGAATCATTACAGTCTTGTAGTAATATACAGAATCATTACAGTCTTGTAGTAATATACAGAATCATTAAGTCTTGTAGTAATATACAGAATCATTACAGTTTTGCACATGAGTGAACAAAAAACAAAGCGCAGATCAGGTAGTATTGCTGTACAGTGTGTCCACGTGTTAAATTGCTAGCTGGCTTATTATTATCTATATAATAATTATTATATAGATAGATAGTATAATATGTTATTATAAGTATTCAAAGTCCTGTGCTCGGATGTAGCACGGTGATACGCTTGATATAAGACACGTCGTCACACCTCGCGGCAATAGTAATAGGATTTGCATATTTTGTTGTAGAATCTTCCCAAGTGGATAAAAGGCCAGCCCCTAGCAATATTGTTTTCATTGGGTATGACCTCTGTTTGAGTTTCCGCCTATTTCGATGGCATCCAGTCCGCCCAGCGACATGGTCCACCGACTGGATGTCGTTGCGGCAATGACAAATACATTTTAAATGTTGTTGTGTTTCCCTCGCTACTGTCGATTCCAAGCTGGACAGTTGAATATTGATTGCATCCGCTGGTAGAAAGTGGAACTGTGGTACAGGAACTTGAGATTATTTCCCACCAGTCCCACATGCTCAATGTACACGCTAATCTCGAGTCTTTGATCACGTGGCCGAAGACTATAACCTTTTGAAGTTCTTTCTTGCGAAGAGATCGTAGAAATTGTAAGCAGCAGTAAAATCGTAATTTATCTTGGTTTTCGTGGCGTGTACTGTATTTTCTAACAAATTTATGCGTTTCCTGGTTTGTGATGAAAAGAGCAGTATACAAGAGTATTAAGCAGGAGTTCTATAAATCGTTCTTACAAACGCATGTATCAAGCTGCAGGATAAAGCGAATGAGCTCATGACATCGGAGGAAGCTAATCTTACTGATTAATATGAGGACAAAATACGTCTGAAATATATCTTCTACATTCATGAGGTACATGCAGAACTGGCTTGTTAGCCACGTGCAAGGCTGGCTAGTTAGACATGTTCAATGTTGCCTAGTTAGCCACGTACGAGGCAGATTACTTAACCACGTACAAGAGCTGGTACTGGTCAACAAGCCGCGTGCAAGGTCTTGTCAGCGAATATTTGGAGTGGAAATGAGTTTTAAAACAGTGGGGAATAATCTCGTATACAATTTACATATGTTGGTGAATTTGAGAGTTTCTGATGAAAGAATAATAAAAGATAAGCTAAACACGGAGTGAACAATTAGAGTTTTAATGTTATGAATTATTTGTAAGCTTAAAGTAGTGGAATATCCATGGGTTGAAAATGTCCTGGTTAACCACATCAACAGATTCGTAAAACATATATCTGTGAAAAACTTTGAACAAGTGTTGCGTGCATTACACATCTCAGCTTGGTACCATTGACAGATGTCAGGCCTTGGGCAGCATTTCATAACAAAGTTTTAAATAATTGGCCAGAAGTGTCAAACAAACCAATATTTCAAAACTTACATTAGACTCCTGCTAAGTCGGTAATTTGACTTCCAGAAATCCTGGCTTTGAGAGGAAATCTTCTTAGCTCCAGGTCCTCGTCCATAGCGCTGTCTTCCACACAGAGATATAGCAGTTCACCAAGGACATCTGACTTAGGGAAGATTATATGATTGAAAAAACCCCACATGAATTATTTCCCTTCAATTAGCAATAAATTATCTAGCTTCAGTACGCCTCATTCCTCTAGGTCCTAGCAGCTTAGCGCTGTATACTGTATCACTCAGTATTCCTGTAGTTCTAGCAGCATAGCGCTGTACTGTATCCCTCAATATTCCTGTAGTTCTAGCAGCATAGCGTTGTACTGTATCACTCAATATTCCTGTAGTCCTAGCAGCATAGCGCTGTACTGTATCACTCAATATTCCTGTAGTTCTAGCAGCATAGCGCTGTACTGTATCACTCAATATTCCTGTAGTCCTAGCAGCATAGTGCTGTACTGTATCACTCAATATTCCTGTAGTACTTATGGTTAAAGGCATTCCTGAAGTACTGTATGGTTATCAGTAGCATTCCTGTGTGACTCTCAGTATGCCTGTATTGCTCAAAGTATTCATGTATGGGTTAGTTTTCAGTATCCAGGTATTCAGATATTACTTGTAATATGACTTCCAATAACCTGGTATGACTGAGTAATTCGGTATGCCATTCAATAATTCGACCTGACTCTCAATATTCCGATAAGAATCTCAGTGATTCTTAGGATTTCTGAATAAAATGACACAGATAATGTGGATCTCGCGAACAAACCGTACAGTTTAGTGTGGAACAGTGCACAAAGGTAACACATCTTGCTTTACTATCTATTAATGGTTTGTTCTCTAAAGACTGGCTGCATGGTCTTGGAAGTAATAACGTGGATATCGATAAAGGAAGTGCACTGTGATATCTGACGCTAGCCACTCATACTGGATATACTAGCATTAAAACTGCTGTTAATAATCATGCCATTGTGACATAAGATTGGTCGAGACTGATGAATGGAATATTTTCTGTAGTAATGTAATAAGGTACACTACAAGAAATGCTGCACTGTTGATATACGTGTTGTCGTCGTAGAATTCTGTAATTAGCCATACCGGGACTTTTCAGAACTAGTTCCGTATACAAGGACTCCTGACAGTGTGTCTGTGATGTATGCGACATTAGGAAGATGGCCTTTGTTTCTGTATAAATAATAAAACAGATGTGTGTTAACCTAATACTTCCTCACTAGGAGTAATGTTGCATACGTTTATGAAATGTTTATAACGATCAATTTATAACAATATTAATGGTATGGATAGACTGCGGTTCGTGGAAAATATTAATATTTTATTATGTGCAGAGTGGAAATTGAATGATGGCGGATTTGTTTTTAGATAAACTATCCTCCTGATAGCGATCTGGTTCCGTTCTGGAAGAGGACGAGGTGATCTAGATCTGTACAGGCGGCCATGCAGGGAGGCTGGACCAAGCATTCGACACGCACGATATACCGTCGTTATGTTTTCACTTCATTACCACCATCAGTACGCATCCCCTGTGAGCTATGAGCCTGATCATGCTGATTCTTGTAGTTGTTGTAGTCATGGATTCTGAAGTAAATCACCAATCTAACCAACGACCATACGAACCCACCAGTAACATAAAAAAAAATGTAGTTATTCATGTGGAATTGTGACATTATAATTGACCGAGGTGCGTTTCAATTAAACTTTGGTATTGTTTTATAAGTATAACTACGGAAAACAAAGTCATTTTGGTTAATCTTTATATTGTTCTACTGCTTATTGTTTAATTGAAAAAATATCATGGTAATCTTTATAAAACGTTTCAACTTTTCTAAAGTCTTGGATTGTCATTGTGTCTTCCTACATGCATAACTTATCAAAGTTTATCAACACACTATTTACGTGACGTATGTCTGTGGATTTGTCATTGCAAGACTAGTCAGTGGCCCCAAACTAGAATGGTATGTAAAGTGACGCTCATCAAAGTGTCCGCATAGATCTACATGGCATAGTATAGGCACGGTGATAGTAGAGCATTACCCTGGCCAACTGAACATCGCCAATGAAAGGGAGAGAACTCCTACTTCGTCAGCTCTTCTCGCAAGTTACTTAGCAAGCATTTGGAAGCTAGCTGGATTTAATAGATATCTTAATAGGTATATTCCAAACTTTGTGTAAATACACGTGGCTATATGAAAAGTGGCTACGTTGATGTCCATCGAACTTGTGAATATATTATGGACATAATTATATGATTAACCTATAAAGTAGGCCTATATAATGTGTATGTGGCTATGACATATTGATTAATACTTTCCAACAATGTAGGCCCCTTTCATTTGTCATTTGAGTATTCCGAAGTTCACATCAAAAGTATACCAGTTTGTATATGTACGTCTTTAGTATATGAAAACAAGCACTTTGCTTGACATTCCATTATTAAATAGTTCTAATGTCAAACATTCGTCGTTCATCAACAGTGGCCATTCACTTTAAAACACAGCAAACGTAATCGCGCATCGGTATGAAAAAGGATTAATCCTAAACATGCAAAGGTACTAATTAATTCGTGTATTCACCAGTTGGTATGTCTCCCATGAGAACGTAAATGGCTTTATTGCCCCAGTGTGCAGGTACAAAGACATATAATCACGTGATTTATGGTCAGATAGCATTAGAACACACACTTGTTTTCTGACTTCCGCCTAATCTTCCATTTGTGCACAGAGTGTGGACTATATAGTTCTGTGTTCCTAAGGAATGCTTGACGGCCTGTTATGTGTGTCACGCCCATTTGCCATGCCCGGCCACACCCTCTTATCATGTCCGTTTAATTAGTGTAGGTCTATGTGTTCACCAGTACGAATACAATTCTGAACTAATAGTGGATCACCTTTCAAATGCACTTTGGGCCTTTCACCTCAAACCCCAGCCCCATCCCCACCCCAATCCAAATACTCCACACCCACCCCAACCCTATACCCTCCACACCCACCCCAACCCTATACCCTCCACACCCACTCCAACCCTATACCCTCCACACACGCATCCACCCCAGTAGAACACTATACAGTGATGTTCCTCGTTTGAGTTATTCTGACTGATCAATGTGGTTGATTCTTCATCCAATGCAGGATTCTGACATTATTGAGGCTAAGTTGGATGTACACTGAAGAGGCCCCCGGACTTAGGTCACATTCGTCTGATGTATAATGCAGTGAAACGACGTACTTTGGTCTCAGTCTCCTCGTCCGTACTACTAACACCGCAAAGTCACGTACTGTTATCACGTGACTCGAGTCATTCCATGGCTTTCGTAGAGAGAAATGGCTGAAGACTTGGCCATAAGATTAACAATAGATGACCGTGAACACAACCCCGCTGTTTAATTGGCGTATTTATGTGCACAGCACTAGCATAGTCATATGACAAATTTATCTAGTAATTGCGTATTTAGTTACGAAACAACTGGTATTTTTTTCTGTTATACAGTTTCCTTTTCAGAGTTTAAGATTACGTATATTGCATTGAATGAAGCATGCACATGTATCACCGTAGTGGGCTATACCACGAGAGTATCGTATAGCATTGGATGACATGTGTATGTTATACAAGTTGACCTGTTCCATGACAACCAAATAATTCGATTTGAATTTCTATTGAAAAATTGATAGTCATTTACACTATGCATATTTCTGAAATGTTACGGCTTACTTTCACCGGATCATTTAATATATCTATAACTTAAAAATATTATATATTTTCCTTTAGAATCCTTCCTAGCTTAAACCGTGTAGCGCCTGTAACGGCTGTCCTACGAAGCACCCATACATCAAGTATAAAATACATCATACTGCTCCCATGAAGTGAACCCGCTATATATTAAATGTTAGTGAGTTTGTCAGTGTAGTCATTATAAAGATTAGTAATTTCTCGAATTGACTGGCTTCACAATCTGATGATGATGTATATATCTATTGGACATTTCAGTGCGCAATCCCACATTGAGTTCTGTCCTAGCGCGTTGATTTATCGCAAAACTTAGACGTTAACTATGCCTACGCCGGTGTCTATGACAGAAATTACAATGCAATATTTTATGGCTTTAAATTTCCAGTCGTCCCTCTCGCATTAACATAATCTCCACTCACGTTGCTTAATGATTCGAAATTGGGAACTTGATGTGGTGATAAAATAACTATAATATGTCATTTATAACTCGGCAATAATTTGTCATCTTTCCCCGTCTATTGGCGTGTTAATGAAACAGCGCAGAGAGGCACGAGCTATATTCTAAAGATAATAATAAGACCTATTTCTGAGTGTGATAAACCCGACAGCCCTATTGCCAGGCATTGTATAGTGCCGTTACCTCGTATAGACCATCTAAGCCAGCGTCAAGAAAATCATGCATACCCAATAGGCCGCATTCAAAATATAAATTGCAACTGAAGAAAAAGAAACTCGGCATAAATGTTATGCTTGGTTGTATATGCAAGGAATGAGTTTACTCAGTGCGCACTACTTTCAATATTGTCATTGTGACAGGATTTCTGTAAAGTGCATATGGTAAATTCACTAATATGTTCATTGATATATTAATAATGATGGTAATAAATAGTTGCTACAAATATGTATAAACTGTATTGCTGACATAGATGTGAACAAGCACAGAGGCGCCGCCTTTCTATTGCAGAACTATTTAAGCATGTCTTCTGTGTTGTGTAGTAGAGTATACTATAACGAACAGCTTACGAAATACATTTTCCCGTAAATATGTCTATAAAATGTGTATAGTGCGAGATCCTTATTCATTGTTGTTACCTAGCTGTCCTTTTCTATTAACATTGTAAGGAAAGATTTAGTCCGAACTGCTATACCTACCGAGCACTTGGGGCTTATTGCACTAGCTAGGAGACATGTACAGGAAAGTATATGTTATGTATGTCCTCATAGGATGCGAGAGTGTACCGTGCCAATAGCATTATTGGTCTGTCAGTACCAGCCGATGGTCGAAAGTTTACTGCAACATCATCAGCGCTACGGATGTTGCGGGTTTCCTCCTGGCAAAAACCGACAAGCTGTGATATAAGTGAAATAATCTTGAAAGCGGAAATAAATCCCAATATATGAAAAATAAAGATCCTACTTTATCAGTTTGAAATCAATCACGCATGCGTGGAAAGGTCATCAGTAGGCCTATGTCAAATAGTTCTTCAGCGTCACAATGTTGGTTTCTTAATTCATTAAGAAATATGCACATAATTAGACGTGGAAACCACAGTGGGCAGTGGGAGGACCACTCGATGTGTGTGGTGCATAGACCACAAGGTGACAGCACTCACTGACTCCAGACTTCATAGATTACACGGCCAGTGGTCGTTATGCCAAAGATGGAACTGAAGCGCTGTGCATTGTGGGTAAGTTGCCGAACCGTCGAACGCTGACTGACAGGAACGGAAAACGATTTTTCCCGATAATCAGACGGATGCTCGTCGACTGGAATAGAAATGGTGGTGATATTAAAAGTTCGCTAGGAATCTGAATGAACAAAAGTGACGTGAATTTAAAGATAACGTTCAATAAAAAGGATACCGGCAACAATTAGCCAAGGTTTTTGCGATAATTGTCATTAATTATATAGTCCAACGACCGACACTGATGAATAAACGAGGTCTTCGGTGCCGAGCTTTCAAAGAGCGCCAGTCGCCGTCTCAAACTGCCCATTTGATTCAATTAGGGGAAGAGATTTGAATGATACTTTTGTGTTCCATATAACATCAGCATATGAGTACAAGTGCTCGCAGGCCATAATGAAAACAAGGGAATGTAATTCCCTAATGGCAGTGATTTAGTGGCCGCCTCTCTTCGGGGGTTCGAACCCATGTGGAGTGGTTAAGAGGTAAAAATAGATTAATAAAAACATCCCATTAATAACTCAAACTTGTAACTAAAATAAATTGACGGCTATATTATCATGTATAGGAAATATTCCATTACTAAAAATTCAACCTGTAAATTAAGCGGCATGGTTTAAGACTTAGTGTTGCTATCCCTAATACAGTTGTACGCACTGTTATGTAAGCTATATACGTATGATTAATATTTACTTATATGCATTAGAGCATATGTAGCAGTAATTAATTATTCTTTCTTTGGTATTTGTAGTTTTGGTTTCTAATAGTGTATACTGGTTTCTAATAGTTTCTAATAGTGTTTCTAATAGTATAGTAAGTAGTTCAGTATATTGTATCAACCTTAATAATTA
>JAUTBV010139849.1:0-11430 GCA_032361325.1 Lepetodrilus fucensis
AAGACAACAATCATGCACATTTCACCTACATGCTTATCACCAAAATCAGTAAACTGGGTACGTCTATAAATAGAATTTGCTCCACTTGCAGCGCCTATTAATGCTTTTAGGCATGTAATGTCATTGAACATTACTGACATTTGTGTTACTGAACACAACCGACAGAACAGAACATGAAGAAACAATGGGCTCACCACAGTTGTTAGCCTCCTAGAAACAAACAGACTAGCATGATAACTGAGATACTTGATGTATTTAGGTTTACCACATTGAGACTCGCACGTACAGATCAAAGAGTTTCCATGATTGCTAAGACTGTTCACCCTTCAACTGATTCTACTGTATTTTCTAAACTTAAATAGCATAATAATCATGATATCATTGATGCACTGGGAATTCAGAAACTGATTCTGAGCTCAAAATCAGTCTCCTTTAGGGTCAGTAATAGACTACCAAGATGGCACTTTCAAGGTGCCTTTAAGATCAGATATACAATACCAAGGTGACCCTTAAGGGTCAAGGACTGACCTTCCAGAGTTAGACACTCCAGACGTGGAGACCAGTGAGACAGAGTGGTGAGAAACTGCAATGTGAGACATGTGAGACATGTGAGACATGTGAGACAGGTGAGACAGGTGAGACATGCATAGACTGGCAGCCCAGATCCTCGAACTGAAATGAACGAGGTACCAATATCTAAGTATATAAGCATTCAGGTAGTGACATTGTACATTCAGAAATGGGTTTCTGCCGCTGACCAGCCTCTGCATATGCCCCATGGACTGACCCAAAGGTTCCTATTTTGATGAATATTTCACATTTTAATGAAAAGTGCATTTTCATGACACAATATTTCAATAACTACAATGACTAAAATGTTGAAATTTGCCTGAATGCCTATATACTTAGATATTGGTCTGGGCTACCAGTCTAGCACTACAACATGGATTATTGAGTTGACACTGTTATGTTGTGTGGTGGTGAGGGCGAGACATAATAACAAAAATTATTTAATCGAAAAATACAGCTTTTAGTGCTCATGCATGTTAAAGAACCTGCAATCAAGTATTAGTATTGTGAGACCGCACTGACCGTGGATGACACTGCTTCATTCATCAGCTCAACCTTCCTCCAGAGTTCTGGGTGCCGAGAGACACGCCTCCACTCCCGACACACTAGCGCCATCTGACAGCGGGTCTTAGTGTCAAGGTAACGGACCACGCAGAACAGTGCCACTCTGCGCCTTCGTCGAGCCTCACTCTGAGATCTGATGTCTCGCTTTGCATCCGATGCATCACTGCTCTCTGAAAAATTACAACTTCAAATGCTGTTAAATCCAATTACAGAATACTGTCAAGACAATATCTCATAATTAATATCAAATCAATACAATGGTTCTATTCATTGATTATGTCCTTCTAATAAAATTAATTAATTCAAAACATCCAATTTCTTTTAATTTACATAAAATGATGACAAATTAGCATCTCAATTACAAATATCAAAAGGATAATGAAAATAGCACGAGACTGACTGGAGTTGACACTGATGCCTCGTTGAGATCACAGACTTACCATCAACCTGACCAGTATGAACACTCGACCTTCGTCCAGATGAAGCACCTCCTCTAGTGAGAACCTTCTTGTGGGTGAGGACTTTGTTCTTCTTTGATCGCTTCTTGAATCCACCCAAACTCATTGGAAACTGGAACTTCTCGAGGTCAGACTCGAGGTCAAAGTCAGTGCTTTCTTCTGCATCTTTGGCAAGATCATCATCTGATGTCATCACACCAGCAGCCGAGAGAGGAGTTCTGTGACTGGGAGATGCACTGTTTGATTGCTCGATGTTGTCGTCTGAGCGTCGACGTCGTGATGACGTCAGAACATCATCAATTGAAAGTTCATCGTCCGTTGTTGCCTCATCAGCAAAAGTAGGATGAAGATGTTCTGCCTGCTTTAAATGTGCTTGTTCATACTTGGACAGATCATCCAATGAGTTCCCGCTCAAGGAAGATGTCAGGATAGATTCTTCCTCCTCCCTGTGAGTATCTGGATTCTTGTCCTCAGATGATGGTGTTGCGATGCTTATTAAGGAGTTCAACTGCTCATCATGTTCGTTATCTTCAGCAATGTTGTCTGAAGACTTTAGCTTCATGCCTTCAGATGACATATCAGATGTTTCCAAGGGATGTAGATTTGTGTTACCCTGGTGGACTCCATTCAGCAACTTCTCTGATTTGCATCCACTTGTATTTGTAATGTTCCCTGACAACGACTCATGATGTCCTTCAGCTAGGTCACCGCTTGAGATATGCTTTTTAAAACTTCCTTTCTTTGGACAAATCTTCCTCTTGGGTGAATATTCCAGAGAATCAGAAGAAGATGTCATTAAATCCAGTTTCTTGGATATCGCATCAAACAAAGGTTTTGCCAGAGATTTTGATTCCCGTTGAATAGCATCTTCATCTACTTCCTGCCTGTGACTTGCAACCTTAATTTCAGCTTGTGAGCTGGTTCTTGGTTTAATTACTGGTCTAACAGCAGAATGCATCATTTTGGTTGCTGAAGGTTTGACTGGAGTGTAGCTACTAGAAGAGTTCTCAGAGGAGTCATCAATGAACCGGAGCCCGGAGGTGTCACAGTCTGGTCTGCTTCTGAGGACTTGCTGTTTCTCCTCCGATTCCTCGGGGAGATTTGAGGATGCTTGGGCTCCTGGAATATCATCAGGTGTCTTGGTAAACTTCACAGAGCTTGGTGCATGAGTGTTTGCATTAGCCTCATTTAACACCGGTTTTCCTTTCAAGGAATTGCTAACACCAACCTTTTCATGTCTTCCGTCAGGCTGGTCATCTTCATTTAGGAACTTCATCATTTTATCTCTCACAGAGACAATGTCACTCACCATTCCTCCACCATCTGCCTTCAGTGTGTGCTTGTCACGGCTCACCTCACTACCAAACTGTGCGTTCCTGACAATAGTACTCCATCCAGTTCCTCCATCAGTCCCAATCTCCTTCAGAAGCCTCTGACCTTCATCTCTATTGTTCCTTCTCATTGCAGGCAATCCAAAGTATGATGAATATTCATCAATTTCATCAATCCCCTCCAACACATTCATGTGAACTTCACCTTTCACAGGAAGACCCACTGACCCTGACAGAGTTTCCGAGTCGAGATCTTCAGAGATATACATGGTGTCTGCTTGGTCCAAGTCCCACAGGATTCCATCCTCATCCATTGACAGCAAATCCACGGAAGAGTCATCCTCACGAGAACCTTCTCCAGATAGTACACCCTCCTGCTGATTCTTGTCTGCAGGTTTGGCAAGTACTGAAGAAGGACACAAGGAGAAAATTATAATACTTTTAACACTTTCTAAAGCATTCAGATTCACTAAGATTAATCATATCTATGGAGATGTAAATAATTTAGTTCGGAATTAAACATATCACTATAACCACCACCTCCACTAATAGTTTATTTATGTATTTATTTATTCATTTAAATTTTGGTTTTCACAACTGCAGGGATATTTCACTGTTTGTTAGCTCAAGATTCCTCTAGTGGTAGGCCTACTGCTGACCATAAGAAACTTTTAAAGATATTGTATGGTTAGGGAGAGGAAGAAACAAAAATTCATATAATTAAAACGTGCACGAAATTGACTCACTCACCATATAGTAATGTGTTCTTGGATGATTTATTAAAAATGCATTATACGTATCCATCCATGTTATCGGCCTTAGAATTTCTTATTTCAAATCTTCATCTTTTATCGCCATTTACTATTTCATCACGTGACCAATCTTGCAGAACTAGCAAAAATATGCATAACTTCGTGAGGTCAGGGGTTAACGAGTCAAAGAAAATAGTAAAGTTTGCTCATGTTTGCACTATTACTTGCACTATACACAATAGATGTAATATATAATAGGATAATAATAGTATACTCAAGGCATATGCTGTAATATTCATGATATTTTCTTTTACAAGCTGACCTCTGACCTCACTAAGTTATGCATATTTCACTAGCTCCACAAGATTGGCCATGTGATGAAATAGCAAATGGCGTCACAATAAATGACGAAGATTTGAAATATGAAATTCTCAGGCCGATAACATGGACGGATATACGTACATCTATCAGCATACGGTAATGCATTTTAATGAATTAATAAATCATCCAAGAACACATTACTGAGTGAGTCAGTCGATTTCATGCATGTTTTAATTTCAGAATTTTTGTTTCTTCCTCTCCCTTGAGGGTTTGGGAAATGGAAAATATAATTTTGTATTCATCAACGTTCTCTAGCTGTAAACTGACCATACAATATATTATACTCTTATGGTCAGCAGTACGGCTAGAGGAATCTCAAGCTATTTGTATGCATCACTTTGTGCATGTATGTATGTGTGTGTGTGTGTGTGTTTGTGTGTGTGCTTGTGTGTGTGTGTGTATGTGTGTGCTTGTGTGAGTGTGTATGTGTGTGTGTGTGTGTGTGTGTATGTGTGTATATGTATGTGTGTGTGTTGGAGGGTTTTCTAACCTTCCTGGTTACTGTCCTTGGTATAGGTTTCTTGAAGCTGTTGTCCATCAGATGACCATGGCTGTAGACATAGAGGAACATACATAAGCACACACAAAATAAAAATAAATTCATTTCCAAGAAATTAAAACAGAACTGATATTTTCTAGTTATCTTCAATGAAATGATACCAAACACCTATTACGATTTAAATTTTCAAAGGATAGATGAATATTTTAACGGTTTGAATCATACCATAAGGATACTGTCTGATGCTGACTTCAGCATTCCACTTCTCAGGTGTGACTGAGGACAAGGCAGAGAGTGGGTGGACTGGCTTAGCTGTGACATGGGATCCAATGTGTTCCTGACAGTCGAGAGGGATCCGTGTGTACCGACCGCTGCTCCACTGGATACAGAGTTAGGTCCTGTAGGATCGGGTCCATACAGATCTGTCCTAGCTTGAGGAGGACATGGACCCAGAGGAAGACATGGACCCAGAGGACGACATGGACTTGGAGGAGGATATGGACCCAGAAGAGGATATGGACCCAGAGGAGGACATGGACTCGGAGGAGGATATGGACCCACACTAGGACCAAGAGGAGGACCAGTGGCAGGACCAGGACCAGTGGCAGGACCAGTGGCAGGACCACCCATTGCAGCAGAATTACATCCATAACCATTGAACATCATCACAGTACCATCATTTGGAATGGTATAGGGATATCTGGACTGGGCACCAACAGTTGTAATTGTATCATAGTATCTGGACTGTGGAGCTGTCGGTTGATAGTACTTCTTGGAGGACGTCACTGTATGCAGCTGTGGACGTACTTCTGGTCTTCCACAGGAATCCCCTGGAATGTATCCTGGTCCTAGGAGATGACTATTTTCCTTTCCACAGTATTGTGGCAACTGGTTCCTAGTATTACTGGGTAAAGTTCTACCAGTAGGGTATCCATCAGTGTTCCCCGTCTGTTCCCCTGCTGGATGTGGAGTGGTGTGTGGAGGTTTCGGGGGTGGCAGACCGATGAAGCTATCAGAAGATTCTGGAGAAAGTACTACAGCTCTCTTCATATTGTTCTTAGATAGAGGATTTAGTTTAGGCTTCATTGAATCTCTCAACTTCTGAATGCTTTCCCTTGCAGAACTTCTACGACCTTCAGAAGCATCTGCCCAGGGCCTCTGAGCCAGCATATCTTCCAGCTTCTTAATCCTAATTGTCAGCTGCTCGTCCATGACGTCACTTACTGCCAGCTCAGTCCCAAGACGTTCTCTCCTCTGTTGCCTTGGCGACACACCTCTTCCTCCCCC
Organism: Lepetodrilus fucensis; assembly: GCA_032361325.1. Lineage (NCBI taxonomy): Eukaryota > Metazoa > Mollusca > Gastropoda > Lepetellida > Lepetodrilidae > Lepetodrilus > Lepetodrilus fucensis. The sequence goes on from JAUTBV010139849.1 coordinate 5,843, forward strand.
ACTGTTGCTAAGCGTCAGAGATTGAGAATCTGAATAGTCGTACTGTCTAGCTCTGTTGTAATGAGGAACGTTGTCTCTATATCTGTACCTACTAGACACATAGTGCTTTAATCCACGCTGGAGAGGTGAAGTCAGTTTGTGTGTATCTGACAGGAGGCTGTTTGAGTGGGATGGGAGCAGACTTTGTCTGAGATATGAGTGTATGCTCTGTCCTGGCTTTGGGCGAGACTCCAGGTTGTTCCAAATCTTCTCTTCGCCAAATCTGTGTGACTGCAGTCCATGGTCAGCCAGTATCTGAGCTACAACAGAGGACCGGGAGGAATCATCAGTGTGGTTAGGCTTGGAATCTTTTCGTCTTCGTCTTTGTTGTTGAGGATGTTCTGCAGAATCAGAGTCTTCAGAGCTTCCTTCATGGTAGTGACAACGTCTGCACACAGACTTCACCTTGATAGCCTTGGGTGTGCTGGTGTGGACTGGAACTAGTGGGGACGGGACAGGAGAGGATGGAACAGCAGAGGATGGAACAGCAGTGGACGGAACAGCAGAGGACAGGACAGCAGAGGATGGGACAGCAGTGGACAGGATATCTTTGGACAGAGTGCCAGAGTCAATGCTAATATCTGGGTTCATGAAGTCGACTCTTGGTACATCTTGTTTCTCTTTATTACCAGGATCATTTCTTGTACTGACATATTTCTTACAATGCTCACACAATTCCTTTTCCTTTCCTTCTGTATTCATCTTGATTCCAGTGGATTCAGATGTTCCTTTAGGCAAGTCCTGAATAATATGAGAAGCATTGGTTTCATCAACATTACCTCTATGACTGGCATGTATATCAGACATCATCACAAATGTTTTGTCTGTTTGCACAGCTATTTCTGACACCTCAACAACCATTTCTGATACCACAGTTTTCTCCACACCACTTGCAGTGGGTCCAGTCTGTGTGGGGTCAGTCCTCACATAATCAGGAGTGGATGATGACATCTGTAGTACACTGGAAGACTCTATAGTCCTATCTGCTGGCCTGGATATAGATGTCCCCTGATGGCCTACGACTGGTATCTGCTTGGGACTTTGTACATTTCTACCAGTCTGTAGAGTTTGTTGACCAACCTCTTTCAGTTCCCCTGGGTGAATAACCACTGTGGGTTCCAGACTATGTCTGTGAACATTGCTGTGAGGTCCGTCAGTACTTGGTGAGCTGCAACAAAAGAACATCACATTCAGCAATATCTGTATGGTTAGTCCTTGACAAACAACAATATTACATTAGTAAACGAGTCAAGATTTCAAAAAGATAATGCTTTATGTTTTCAACAAGCAAACATCAATTTGAAAATTACCATTGAAGATTAGAGTTGTTACAATTCTTCCCAAAATAGTGTAAATTAGATAAAGCTATATATCCAGATTGGTAAACTTTGAACATTTCATATTGCCTGTCAAATGAAATTTGGTGAGAACATGACAATTACAGTGAAGCTGCATTGACATTGATAATCTGGGGCCCGTTGCTCAGAACTATTGTAGCTATAACTATTGTAAGGTCAACGCTTTCTATTGTGGCTGGAGCCTAGTTACAACTATTGTAGGTCTACAATTGTTCTGAGCAACGGGGCCCTGATTTTATTACTATTTTAATGTATTTTACAAGTTGTGGAAGATATATCGTTCAGCTCTACCTCTGTGGAGTTGCCTCAGTAAGGATGGAAGCCTGAAGTGTGTTTTGTACAGCTACTGGGAGCTGAGCGGTGTTTTGACCCTGAAAGTAGGAATGTGAATACAATAATATCTACATACTGTTAACATTGAACTATATTATTAAAACTGTAAATACAAAAATCACATACACTTGTTTAACATCTATAAATATGCCTGTAAAAATGTCTGTACATGTTTGTCGCATTATATATTTGCAGTGTATTATGAATCACTGGCTAAGTATACTAGACCATGGGAATGAGCCTCCCTGTTGCTATGCTAGTACTAGTATTGGACATGGAATACATCCCATTTGCCGGCTGAAATTGGTGCCAAACATGAGCAAGAAAACCAGCAGATACCTGAGATCTGTCACTCTCCTGCTCCACGCTAGCGGCTCGCAGTTCTCGTTTCAAGGCCCGCAACTCTCTCTCAGCTCGGTCTGCTCGCTGTATCAACTCCATGATGAATGTTTCCAACTCTTTGCGGGCGACCGACTCCTTTGCTGCCGTCGTCTTCAAAAATGTCTTCAGAGTCTTCAGGTCACTAAACAGTGAGACAATACTGGGATATCAAACATGTTGCAATCAAGGAGTGTATATAATATTCAAATGATTTGGTCATTTCCAAATTACATTTAACAAGTTACATAGACAATACCAGGTGGAGTATTTTCTCATTAGAAAGATCAAGCTTTAGCTACAGCAAGCATTCATAGAACGTTGAGAAACTTACTCTTTAGTTTTAGCAAGCTCATGTTCCTTGACAACAACCTCTTCTTGAAGTTCTACCAGTGACCTTGACCTCTCTTCCACCTCATGCTTCAAGTTTTCAGCTTCAGTCTTAAGTTTTTCCTTTTCACATTTACTGTTATTAAGTTCTCTTTCCATCAACAGCACATTCTGTTCAGATGTTTTCAACATAGTCGCCATTATATTTCCTTTCTCCTCAGCATGAATAACAACGCTCTCACTCTCAACCAGGAGGTGGTCATTAGTGATTTGAAATTGATTGAGCTTCTCATTTGCTGCCTTCAACTGAAAGTTCTTCAAGGTAACCATCTGTTTCAATTTGGCGATATTCTTGTCAGCTTGACGATAAAGCTCAAAAGTTTCACTGACCAACAACGACTGCTCTTTCTTTGCATCTGCCAGATTAGCATTGAATTTTTGCAGTTCTTCATCTTTGGACCTAATTTCTGATTTCAGGTTGTCGTTGTCATTGGTAGCCTTGGACAGGAGGCTTTCCATCTCTCGAAGGAGGAGCAGACGGTCTTTCTCCAGCTGCTCGGATCTTTTCGTGGCTCGGATCAGCTGCCGGTCTTTCTCCTGCAGCTTCTGGACAGCTTCTTGCTGCATCTTCCTCAACTCCTCACTGAGAATGTCCTCAACCTCATAATCTGCCTCATCCTGTGAGCTCGGCTCCTCATCTGAATTCACAGATGTTCCAAAATCATTATTACTCCGACTTACACCATTGCACATTGGCATATAAAACCCTCTGCCATTTCTGTTATTATATTCCTGACTCCCGCCATCAACCAAGTGACGCCTAGCTTTCCTTGAATGATTCTTAGTCCTTCTTTCCATGGCAACATTTCTGGTGTTCTTCTCAGACTTCCAAGATGGCGTCCGCTGCCTCTCATGTTCTGCCCAGTCCTGCAGATGGTTCTGTCTCAGTTCTGCCAGCTGCCGGTTGATCCGACTCAGCTGAGCATCCTTCTTCTCCAACTCCTCTCCCAGCAACTGACTCTCTTCGTGCGTCTTCTGGGTCAGGATGTCTGCACTCTCCTTCAGCTGCTGCTGCTCCTGCTTCAGCCAATGAAGTTCCTTGGCTGAGTCCTTCAGCTCCGCTTCTTTAGCCTTCAGATCTGTGTTCAAGCTTTGAATGACACTCTTCTGCTCATCACATCTCTGACTGGCAGGATTCTCCACGGACTTGGACACTTCCACACAGCACGACTGGTTCTGCTGCTGACTAGTCACAGAACCATGTTCATCAGACCGTGACTGGATCTGCTGAGTCAGTGGAATCTGCTGAGCCACAGAGTTGAGTTCATTGGAACGTGACTGGTTCTGGTGAATCAGTGAGATCTGCTGAGCCATGGAGTTTAGTTCATCAGAGCGTGACTGGTTCTGTTGACCCTGCAAGATCTGCTGAGCTACAGAGTTGAGTTCATTGGAACGTGACTGGTTCTGTTGACTAAATGATATCTGCTGAGTCACAGCATTGAGTGTACTTTTTACATTATCTTGGAATGACAGAACTGATGGCTGTTCTATCCGATTACTTAAAGTTAGCACATTCTGAAAATCTTTCTTTTCCAAACTGTTTGTTCCATCTCTGCCATATCTATTCAGTTTATTGTTCATTTCCGAGTCACGTGCTTCCTGAAGTTCTTTCTCCAGACGACTTCCTTCATCATGGAATGATTGCAGAAGTGGTGATATCCGGCCAAAGTTTGATCCCTTGCTTCCATTGAAAGCCTGGACTCTTTTCCTTGGCGTAGGAACATATGAGTGCTGAGTAGACAGGTGCTGCCTGAGCTCGGATAGAACTGTAAAAGTAGTGCCGTCCCCACATCGTGGACACCGATAAGGGACATCTACCTCACTGCAAGCAGGCATTCCTAGTGGTAATCACAACTAGAACGACACAAACCACAAATCACCTACTTCTAGTACTACATAGGCTCCCTGACTGAATACCAACATTCACAGCAGTAATTGGTTCCAATAACACACAGTCAGTATGACATTATAACGTCTCATTATGTATCCATGTGGCACATTCCAACTCCATGTGACACACGGTCGACATTCACGGTGTGACAACAGATCTGTCCATACAGCCGCAGTGTGGCCACAGCTGTTACATGTGTGGAGCCCCGCCCAGTCAGCCTCACCCACACCCAGCTTCCACAGGCATCATGAGGTCATCTAAGAGTGGGCATCATGAGGTCATCTAATAGTGGGCATGTCTTCTTGAGCAACACCATGTTTCACCTGGAACAAACAATAAACATCAGCATATCTAACAAATACATACCACCATATAAATGATAATCTGTGACATTTAAATAGCATTGCAGAGTGGTAATAAAATAATCATCCAAAAACAGCTCATTATCATATCATTATCATTATCATATGTATGATAAGCTAACTATAAAACACAAACCTATTAAATCTAGTCTGATGTGAAAACTAGCTCTAACAAATCTTACAATTGTTACCAAGTATTGGAATAAAATCAAGTCACTACAACATCATATGATATGTAATAAACTAAAGACAAGAAAAATGATACTTGCAGTATAGAATACATTCACCTTCTATAGAGAGTTCACATAGAGAGTTCACATAGAGAGCTACGATAGCTTCCAAGCAGAGTTTCCAAATATAGTAATGCTTTAACGACCGCTTTAACAGTTGAGATATGACTACCTCTACCAGTACAGGGTACACCTCACTAGCTAGACAATTAACCAGCATCTACAGGTGCAAACTATCAATACTTAATAGGAAGTGAGAAGGCCTTGATTATACTTGAAATATTGATGAGATTAGTCATGCTACCAAGACTACATGTACAGCTGGTACCATCTGTCAAGTCGAGATTGCGCATATTGATCTGGAGTAGTGCACATAACTTCATAAGACTTAGTGATGTGGACATCGATATCTAGATAAATGTGTGTGAAACATGTGCATCTGAATCACTGTACACCTCGAGTATACTGATGGTACTATGTGTGTACTGGCAGTATACAAGTAACTCAAGTATACTGATATAATAGTAGTACTGTACTGGTTACGGGCCTATTATCGCCTAAAATATTAACGTTTTCCTGGATATTTTTCTTAATATGTACATCAACT